>JBCJKH010012809.1:0-18007 GCA_039877255.1 Loriculus beryllinus
TCCATGTCCTTTTTATGTTGAGGACACCAGAACTGCACACAATGCTCCAGGTGAGGTCTCACAAGAGCAGAGTAGAGTGGCATAGAGGGCTCCTTGTGACAGCTTCATTTGTATGAGAGTTTCCAGACCCTATTATACTCTGTCCCCTGCAGTCAGAGGTCTGTCCCTACAACCCAAGAGTAGCCCCCTTCTACCTAGCATGCTAATGGTGTCAGCTGCAAGTGCCTGAAGAGTAATGCCACAGATGGCTTCTCAAGTCCCTCCAGATACATACAGACACCCTTTCCTTTTTGTCTACAGAAAGGGAACTATTTCAAAAAGAGTTTTTGACAGTTCTGGCTGGAAAAGAAAGACCTTGTGGGTGTAAGTGCAATATCTAGGGACTGAAAACATGCATTATCTCTTGTCATCTTTCCAAATCAGTTACATATTTTACTGGGGGAACAGGTGTCTTCTCTCTGAACCCATTCCTTAATGGGTCAAAGTCACAGCAGTTTCTGGTTCAAAGGCTTGTACTTCAGTTGCCAAAAATCAGAGGTAGTGTTCACTACTGAAGTTAGTTATGTAGTGGTTTGGTCTACCTTATAATGCAGGTGCTGCAGAAGAGGTCTGAGTGACTGCATTACTGCTGTACTTCAAGATGGCAAAAAAAAAACCCACCACAAACCCAAACATGCAGGATAAGGATGTGGCCATAACCTCGGATCAACCAGATACCCATTACCCCTCAGCCCTTTGGCTGGCATACTGTTGAGAGAGAAGGTGTCAGTAAATTAACCTGTTCTGGTGCTTAGTAGCTTTCCTAAGTGAAGCTGGCTGCTCTGTTGAACTCGTGCATCTAGCTAAATCACTTAGCAGTGCTGGACCGCAGAGGGGGGGAAGGGTGGAAGAGTGCAATGTCCTGCAACAAAAACTTGTGCCAGCTTTCCTACTTTTCTTTTTCCTGTCTCCCACTCCAGTGTACCTGTGACTTTGGAACCCCGTTGCCTAGCACGGCCTCTGTGCTGCTATAAAGGGCCTGTGGCAGACTGGCTGACTGCAGACATCTGTAGACGATGTGAGCAGTGTCTGCTGAACATGGCTTCCAGTCAACAGCAGAGCATCCCTCTCAGGAGAACTTCCTGTCCTTGAACCAAATTGGAATGAGTCTACTATACATTTCTCCTGTCAATTGGTCTGTACCTGAAGTAAATGAAATGGCTTCATGCACCCACAGACATAAAGGCCTGAATACAAGACCTCCCTGCTGGTTAGTCCAAGTGGGAAGCACATTCGGTATATATGTATTGTGAAGTATTATAAAGCTTTGTGGCTTTTAGAGCTGTTTTAATTCTTTTTGTGTTTTTGAGGAAAATAAAAGTTGAAGCACTGTAATGGCTCTAGCATTTCCTTCTTTGCACCTGCAGTTGTTACTGTTCTGTGGCATTGTTTGCATTCATTGCTGAGCAGACTTTGTGCTATGTAAGAACTCTTAACCTAAAACTCTGTCACAAAGAGGCTTAAGAAGTGAAGTTCTTGATTATTTGTTCATATTGCTATGCATTTTGAAAACACTTAGTCCTTCCTGGTAACTCACTAGAAAGCACTTAAAGTTCACTGCTCTGCATGTAACACTTCTGATGGCTGTCAGGCAGCCTGCTCAGTCTGCTTGCTTGGGAAGCTAGCTCTTGATTTGGTTTTTGTTTGTGTGCTCTCAGTGCTTTGCCACCATAGCTCTCCAGTATGTGTCATTGCATTACATAGTATATCTCAATGCCATCATCACTGAGGGGCAGATTGTTCGGAACAGATTATTGCTCTCTGTAGTGGTCTTAAGCTTTGCTCTAAGTTATATAATTATGATGTATGACATTCTAGAAAAATACTGGTAAATTCATTGTGTGGTTAAAACAAAACGTGATATGGGATTTCCTGCTTCTCAGGAATTGCCTGCATGGAAGGGATATAGGTGCTAAGATGGAGTCTCCCTGGTGTGTTTTGCAGGGCCTGGTTAGGCAGTGTTGAAGGATACAATGGACTTGTAGCTGGAATGAGTCATGCTGAATAATGACTGAGACGGGCCAGTCTTTCCATGAGACGAGAAGGGAAGAAAGACATGTTTAAGCTGAGCCCAAGGTCTGCATCCAAACTGCCAGAAGGGTCAATACCTCCAGCTGCTTTGTGCTGGCCTAGCAATGCTTCCTCTAATCTGTCTGTCTGCAAGCTGATGCCTACTTGCAGGTTTGGGCAAGCTCAGTGAGTAAAATGAATGTGGGGAAGCTGGAGCTTGTGCTTCCTTTTGGACCAAGTTCAAGTGTTCCTCTTCCTTGAGTCAATTAGGAGGGGTACAGCCTGCCTGCCCAGGTCCTCTCCTGCATGTGCTAATTGCTGGTGCTGCTGGGAGGCACATCCATATCAGGCAGGTGGGCTCCTTGCAGGCTGCAGGGAATGGCAGCCAAGCCACAGCTGCGCTTGCTGGCAAGATGGGTACAGCACAGGGCCAGGGGCAGGAGGTGCTCTTGGGCGCTTGCTTAGTGAGGTAGCTTAGAGAGAGCTAGAAATGAGCCTAGAGAGCAAAGGTGGTTCTAGGTTCTGTCTCTTGCATACCTGCTGTGGTGCCATAAGGGCTCTTTTTATTGGCTTTTTCTCTTCCTGCCTTGTGGCCGTGAGTGGAGTGATGAAATGCCCTCACTGGCAGAGCAAACAGGCAAAAGGGGGTGGGAGGTTGGATGCTAAGGGACAGCCTGACCTTCCCTGTCCTTGATCTAGTGAGCTGTCAGTAAAACCCATGTTCCCATCACTCCTCTTCCACTATACTGGTTGCACTGGCATGTAATGAGCTAATGAAACCTTTGTCCACCTGTACAGGAGTGACATCTAGTCCTCTTTCAAGTCTGATGTACAGCCATTGCTCCTGACAAAGGTAAGGAATGAGAGCTTTTGGGCACGCTTACTGGAAATGTACATATCTTTAAATACAGCTGAAAGAGCCGTGGCCAAGGAGAACCCATTGCAGGGAGCGGAGACTAGCTGGGAGCTGTGTGGTGGAGGAGGCACAGGCAGCCTGAAGCTGGGGTGCAGGGTAGGGGACTACTGTATCGAACAGATCTGGGACTGAGCTTTAAAGGCACCAAGAGCAGCCCTTTCCAGGGATGCAGAAGTGACTGTGCAAAACCTGTTCTGTTTGAAGCCCCTGAAAAGTGATCGTTTGGAGGACAGGATTTGATCTGCTTTCTAGTCTTCTGTGGGTTGCTCTCATCATATGGGCTAGAGCCTTCCCTGTTTAAGAATCAACATTGTTTTTATTAGTGTTGTGTTGGGGTGAAACCTCCCCTTGGACATGGGGACCTTCTGGTATTCTCCCACCACTGCAGGAAGTACAAGCTCCAGCGCTGGGTCCCGTCACCTGGCTCTCTGCCTTAAAGCATAGGTGCAATTCTTAGTCCTATCCCAGTAGTGAGCCACGGCTGAAAAATGGGAGCAGAAGTCTAATTGTTATTACTGGGAACAGCAAGGAGCCCGGACTGGAAGATCTGGAAGTGTTCAAGGACGGTGCTTTGAGCAGCCTGATCTAGCGGGAGGTGTTCCTGCCCGTGGCAGGGGATTGGAGCTACACGAGCCTTAAGGTCCCTTCCAACCCAAGCCGTTCTACGGTCTGCCTAGGTCAGCTTACTTGCACCTCGTTCCCTCCTCGGTTCAGCTGTTGGTGCTGAAGGCAGGGAGGGGCGGTCAGCACTGTGCTGGGACACCTTCGCTCTGCCCCTGCGGGTGTCCGAGCGCCTCCCCGCTGGGCGCGCTGGCTCTCCCGGCCGGGCTCCGGAGGCCTCACTGCTCCGCGGGCAGCGTGTGCGGGCAGGGCCCGCGGCTCGCCCTGCCTCCTGCCCGCCGGCCGTGAGCGCCGCGCCGGCAGGGGGCAGCCGCGGGCCGCGCTGCCCGCAGGGGCCGGGCTGGCGGCAGGTGGAGGCGCGCGGTGAGGCGCGGGCTGCCTCGCAGCGCCGAGCTGCGGGCTCCGCTGCTGGCCCTGCCCCGGCCCTGCCCGCTTCGAGGGCGTGAGAGGTTTCGGTCATCCTGGTTGCCTCTGTCTGTGCCTGTGCCACGGCACCGCGCCGAGCCCGGACTGCGCCGAGCAGTGGGCACTCCCCACCGGCGCACCGGGTGTGAGCAGCCACGGTGGCTGTGGTGAGGCGGCAAGTGAGGATACATGGGGCGAGGATGTCTGCGACACGGACACAGCGCAAAAAGGAGGTTTTAGGTGGAGGTGAGAAGCGGAGGAGGCCTGACTGCGGTTACGTTGTGTGGCTGTCGTGGTTGTTTGATGCTTGAAGCCAGCGGGGAAAACTCGCTCGTGTAGAAAATAGGTACAAACCCATTTGAATAACCTGTCCCAGGATGCCACTGCCAGCAATGTCTTGTTCAAGTGGAAGGTGGTTTTGAGAAGGATTTCACCCTGCGCCCCATTCCGTTCGGCTTAAGTTTTGTCTTCTTTCGTCGCAAAGGACAAACATAAGGATGTAATAGTTTCTACGTGAAATAAGAGTGTAGAGGTGGTGTTGGGAGGGACTAGATTCAAAAACTGTGAGCAAATTGGGGAAATGGTGTGGAAGAAACAGGAGGCAGTTGAATGAGGGTAAGTGGAAGGTCGTCCACTTGAGCAGCAATATGAACTCCCTGAGTACAGAGGAGGGAGTGATGGGTTAAGTAGCAATTCTTCAGAAAAAGGATCAAAAGCTGAACACGAGTCAGCTCTGTCATGGTGTTGAGGTGATGGAAAATAAGCTGGGGGGAGATGTGGGGTAATTGGATCCAGCCTGGCAGAGAGAACAAGCCAAAAAACCAAGAAACCATTACCTACCGGGGAAGCCTGAAAGAAGTGAAATTCTCTAACCCGAAGGAGGAGAGAACTGAGGTCTTTAAGCACATAAAAGGACATAATCGTTGCTCCTTGTCTGGGATGGGGAAGAGAGGAAAAAAAAAAGTAAAAAGAAGGCTTAAGTCACAGCAGGAATGACTCAATTTAGATGTTAGGAAAAACTTTCTAATGACAGGGATAATAAAGAATGGACTGCCTGGGGAGTGGAGAGCTTTAAGATCAAGTTAAGCAACATCTGTCAGGGATGTCCGAGGTTTAGGTGATCCTGCCTCGGGTTAGCAGGGTGGACTGGTCTGACCTTTCAAAGTCCCTTTCAGCCTTAATTTTTCAGTGGTTCTGCCGGCCAACATTAATCCTCTTAATGGTATTTAAACAGTCAGCAACTTCTCATAAGTAACTGCTAGCAAGTCTCTTCTCTTGCCTGCGGTTTAAAATTAACTTAATTTCCATGCATCACTTTCACCCTCCAGCTCCCAAGTCCTGCACAGTCAACCAGCAGCTGAATTCCTCGACTGCTTGTCAGTATCTTCCTTGCAGCTCTGTAGCCATCTACAAAGAAAAAGAAGAGATAGAAATGCTGCATATGGGTGGCTATGTCACCCATGTGCGGGTGGCCTCCTTTTCTGCATTTATATGTAGAAGATATGGTCCTCCTTCTGTGATATCTGGATCTCATGTGTCGTTGTTTCTTTTTGTGTGCTCTAGGGGCCTGCCTTTTTATGTTGGTTGCAGCTTTCTGAGGAAGCTGCTTGTGCCCTGCCTCTGGCAAAGGCTGGCCTGTTTCAGACAGATGCCATGGGTCTTCACTGTTGGTTTGTCACAGGTCAAGGCTTGAGTGTCCAAGCCCAAATATTGCATAATGTGTGCAGCAGAACAACATTAATAAATACCTTAATATAATGTAATTAATACATTGTCCGTAAGTGGAGAAGCTGACCCTCAGTCTGGGGGTGTATTCTTCCACTCCTTAAAACTAGTAATGAAAGTGAATTAAGTTTTTCATTTGCCAACAGTAGAATACAATGGGGACAAAAAGCCAGACCATGATGCACAGTATCTGCAATCCTTGTCTAGCGTCCTTGGAAAACAAGAGAGCCACTGTGGCAGTGTCTGCAAACTTCTTAGTTATTTGCTTAAAACAGGAAAGGCAGCATTTCCATAGCTGGGAAGAGCTGTTCATAATGAAAGAGGAAACCACTGTATAGGAGTCCTCACCTTTGGCAAATAACTCACTTCCAGGCGCTGGGCTGCACCTATAAATTGCGACTGTGGTGATGCTGCTCAGTGTGACCGTGAAAACTAGGTGGGTATGGCACCAAGAGGATCACTGACCCCGCATCACAGCTAGGAGATCAGGATAGAGGAGATACCCATAGACAAAAAACAGGTTATCTGAAGTCACGAAAACATGAGGCTTCCAAACCTTCATTGCATTCTCCTTAGCTATTTACCCAAAACAGAAAAGATGGTAGCTGGGGAAAATCCTCCCTAATTCAAGGGGGAACCACAAGTATCTTACCTGCCCACAGAGGGGCAGTCACAATTTCTCCCACTAATGTTCTTCAGTGGTTTTAACCAGCCAAGATAATTGTGGGCAAGATACACAGGTCTTCACATTTAATTTTGCTAACTGAGCAAGCCCTATCCTACCTCTGTGTGATGGGTAAGTATTAAGAACATTATTTTATATGTGGGAGTAACGTAAAAAGAAACACAGGGTCTTTCATTCTCAGCCCTGAGCTCCTTCTTCCAGACCATGCTGGCACCTCTGAGATGTGGGGGAGAGGGTGTGTGTGTGTGTGTGTGTGTGTGTGTTATTTTAACGCGTAATAGAGCACCACCTGAAGGCAGCTGGAGCCCTACCTTTGAGCAGCATTGACACGCTCGTGATTTCATGTACAGCTATTTCACTTTACCTCTCTTAATGCAGGGAATGAGAGTTTCAGGTGTGCTCCCATTTTAAAAAAACCACTGTGAAATATGCATGTTAAAGTTGGTTGTGTTTTTGTGGAGCCTATATCCCAAGCTATACAGTAGCTGCTTTGTGCACAAATTGCACCAAGTCACAGTTCCACTCCAGTGAAAATGTGTTTGTCAGAACCACGACAGTACGAATCTGACTCATTAAATAAGACCTCAAATTTTTTAAGGGTATGTTAGGAATAATACAAATACAGCAAGCTTGTCAAGCCCTTACAAGGTAAGGGTGAAGCAAGCTTACTCTTTAATTGTTGAAAACTGACAGAGGTCTTTTGGAAGTGCGTAAGTTTTCTTGAGACATTCTGAACACTTGCTGTATCCCACAGGATTCGAGGGAAGGGTGACATTAGCCACCCAAATGTGAGTTTATTTTAATGAAGCAATTTATCCAAAGTGCAGTGGAATATTTCAAAATAAGAGGGAATTGAGTTGTTTTATTTTGCACAGTCACCACCACCTGGGGAACTCATGTCCAGCGACGTTTGAGCGTCCTGTGTTCGGGCATTGCAAACTCAGAAGTTTCCCATCTGAAGAGTGCTGCCAGCTGCATCACGCTTGGTCTGTGCTTAGTGCTGGAGCTGGAGCTGGAGCCGGAGCCAGACTCCATGCTAACACAGTATGGCTGCGGGCCTTTTTGGTGTTTTTACTCTGTGGAGTTTTTATGAGACCATATCTGTCAAACGTATGTGTGAAGATAAATCAAACAAGCACAGCCACGGCTATTAAATAAATGTGAAATCCGAGTGGCTTCTAGCAGCCCTCAGTCCCTCCCCCTCAGCTGCTGTGCATACTGAGTGTTTTACAGACACAGCATGGTGAGGAATGGCTGGTTATGAGAAATGGGAAGCAGTGGGGAGGCAGCTCCTAGAGAAGGGGGTGATTTCCTTACAGGGGGAAGCAGAAAGCTATAACATATGTATGGGACTCACGCTGCTGAAATATTCAGGTCTGAAAAGAGCCTGTTTTGGGTCTTGGTGACTTTTGAAGAAGGAGAAACAGCAAATTCCATCAGGGATGCAGTCAGACTGCTGTTGTGGCATCCAAAGTGCACTGAAGCACTCAGCAGAGAAGGCAAGAAAGTGCTGCATGCAGAAGTGTGATGAGGTAGTCAGTCTCAGACCATGTTTGGAACTAATGCTGTGTCAGCACCACGAGGTTTCTGCTCCCTGAATACCAAAGCATGAGAAGGACATCAAGCTTCTACATGCCTCGCAGTGTGTCATCTTCTGGGAACTAAAATAATCTTGACCTGATCACTGCTCAGATTTAGCCCCTATTCCCTAAACTGTCTTTCCCCCAGGAGAAGGGTGGTCCTTCCAAGGTCAGGGTGGAGGTTACTGACAGGTCGGGGAGGGCAAGGTCAGGCTTGAAGCTGACTGTCTGTACCAAAGCTGTCCCACATAGGGAGAGGGCCTTGCAATTTCCAAAGTCATCAATCTCCTCCCCACTTTCACCAGCTATTCACCTCTCCCAGTTTTAAGTGGAAGAAAATACAGCCAACCTCTTCAAGCCCTTGTGTCGTGCCTCTGGGAGCTGCATTCTTGCTCTCAAGTGCTCAGTCACCGAAACAGAATAGCCAATATATCACTTCCAGTGTCTTTATTTGGGGGTTGAAGTTGGATCAATGTATTTGAAGGCTACTGTAACCAGGAAATGAGTCTTCTGATTTCTGACAATGGGGCCACTTCTGCCACCAAAGAAACATTTGTCACTTCTCCCTGACTGCACTGGGGTTTTACTGAACACGCTTATTTACCCCAACATGCAGGGAGAGCATCCTCGCAGAGGAGATGGGGATATGGCATGGTAACAAAATGCATCGTGCTGGTGCCAGTGGTGCAACAGGAGAGACAGCATTATACCATTCTGAACATGGTTCATAAGGCAGGAGTGGCACAGAGATTATTGGACCTGGCTCCTACATTTGTGAAATCATTGCACCTCCATTGATTCTTAATACTGATTGACACTAGAAGGGGATTTGATCCGTAGGAATATAGTCTGCTGTGCACAGGGTGTCATGATGTCTCCTGGTCTTTCTGTGTATATCACCAGTGTTCAGCTGAATGAAAATAAATATTCAGACATGGTTTTTTGCCAGTAAATACATACAAGGAAAGGGAAGGCTAATGTATTTACAAGCGCATTTCTGCTGAGATGCTAAGGCAATGCGAAATTATTAGTACAATAATTACCAATACACATGAAGCTACCATTGAACAAGTGATCTGTGAACACCCAAAAAGCCAGTGAAATACTTAGAAGAACTCGTTCTTTGAAAGTTAATAATTTAGATTGCATTCTGTGGGTTCACAGGGCCAGGTTGCTTACTCAATATGCTGGCCCTGTTACTTTCAATGAAATCTAAATCAGCCAATTTACACAAGCTGAAAACCTTATCATAAGCTTTCTGTTGATCATCAGAGCCATTGTTAATGTTAAACAGTTAAGAGGCTAGCTTTTCATTGAGTGTTGGAGTTGGGTTTTTTAAGATTGTTCTGTAGGTTCTGGTAATATATATATGCAGTTCCAAGTGATTCAGTTGCCACTTACCAGCTGAAATGCTGAGTCTGTACCATTATGTTACTGGAAAGTAATTTGATTCTGATCCCAAACAAGAGAAAGCACAATTCAGAGGTCCTGCAGTGTTTGGTTGTTAGGGCAGAGCATAGAGTGCAATTTGAGTTTAGAATGGGAACACAGAGGAAAAGGTGGTTGTGACAGATGGTGGCTATGTACCTGCATCTTATCTGTGTGTATAGACACCTAACACCCCTACTCTGTCATCCAAGGGTAATATGTAGGTTTATAATATATTTTACTCCTAAAACTGTGTTTCCCTATAGTACAGTTTCATTCACAACGCAAGTTTTTGTGGAACAGAAGTAACACAGTGGGAACTTTAAATTCTCCGGTCTTCAGTTTGCCCTGCCTATCTCTCCTGGGTTCACCAGCCATTTTCTGTATAACCAGGGTAAGAACCTAGTCAAGATCAGGTTAGAGATGCAGATTGGCTTTGACATTTACCATACTGCTGTTGTGAGGAAAAATCCTTGTGCTGGGGTCTGTAACACGCTCTAAGGCAAAGGCAGTGTTGCCTTGGGCACGAGGCTTGCAGTCTTTCTCTTTGATTAGGGCCAGAGGAGACAGGCACAGGTTGCTGCTGAGGAAGCTGAGAGCAAATGCAGCTTTTCTGACCTTCCCAGGGCAAGGTTAATCTGGACTGGCCCCTCCTGCTCTTCAGGCATGGAGCAGCAGCTGGGGAAGCACAACAAGATCAGTGATACCTGATGCAGGCAGCGGACTATGGATGTAAGTGGAAACAAGGCTCTGTGCAGACGGGAAAGGAAGTTTTGGGGCAGACTGAGAAAGAGGGAAGGAGAAACATCCTAGCGCTCCTCCCTGTCTCACTCAGTACTCCTAACAAGGTCTTCCACTTACAATGGACCCAACCCAGCCCTCCTCCTCAGTCAGCCTCCCCTACAAGAGGTGCTGAGTACCTCCCAAATCTCTGTGCCCCCACCAGATCCCTGAGGCAGGATACATCTGTCATTCCTGACATCTGTCAAACCTCTTCTTGAAGCTCTCCTCTTAGGGAGGCTTCACACCTGGATACTTTATGTATTGCTTCCATCTATTTGCCTTAATATTTTTGTAACATAGGTTAGAATCTTTCTTACTGCAGTTTAAGCCTGTTATTAGTTTTTAACCTCTCCATTTTGGGCAGGTAGAACTGACCAGTGCCTTTCTCCCCTTGGTGCGATTTTCCCTGAACGGAAAGACTTGTGCTCGGTGTTCTTTTCTTAAGGCTAACCTTTACCAAATGTTTCAGATTTTCTTCCCAGATCATGTTCTCTAGACGTCTGACGATGATTCTTGTTTTCTTCTGGACTGTATCTAATTATCCCACATCTTTTTTTGGCTTTTCCAAGAGTATGGCACTGATGACAAACAGTTCAGTTTTCAATCTGCACTAAACCTCGGCTCCAGTAGTTCCATGTCCATATTTGTACAGTCAGTTACTCCTGAATGTGGAGTCTTGCACGGATTCCTATTGTGTCCTTTCTTTTTTTCTTTCTTTTTTTCCTGTTTCTTTAACTTGTCAGGCTGTTGGGTTTGGGTTTTTTTGGCTTTTTTTTTTTTTTTCTTTTTGTTCTGTTTTAATTCTAATCCTGTCTTGCATGTATTTGCAGATCCTTCCAGCTTTGAAAATCCTGCACATTTAAGCATCTTTCTTCTAGTTCACAGTCCAAGTCACTAGTGGACTGGAGTTAGAGACAGAAATCAGAACATCTCCATTCAGTAGGTTCCTGTATGGGGAGAGTGAAGTCCTGTGTCTCCTCTGCAGTAGATAGACCGCACATTCCTTGATGGTTTATGAGAATTTCAGGCAAGGCAGTGTCAAAAGACTTGCTGAAGTCAAGACACTGACATCTGCTTCTCCTTATTGGTCTGCGAGGTCTGTCTCCTTCTTTCAAAAGGAAATTAGATGGGTTTGTCAAGACTAGACTATGAAGCTAATATTGGCTGTTAGTCATCCCACTACATTCCAGTTCCTTACAAATAGCTTTTTTTCATTATGCATTCCAGAATTTTTCCTGTAATTGAAATTTAATTCATTAGTCTTTAATTCCCCAGCTCCTTTATTTTCAAAGACAATTTTTCTGATTTTGACTTTCCTTGCTTTTGCTATGCTTGTACAGTAATTCTCTGTTATCTAGCCTAAATTTCATTCTCTGTACATAACCTCTTTATGTTCAAGGTCAACTGCAGCAGTCTAGTTCTTTTGTTCTTTTCTTGTACTCTTTTCCTCTCTGCACTGGTGTACAACTTGCTTGGGCAAGCAGTTTCTTGCTGCCTTCCTGTCCCAGAAACTAGCTGGGTGCAAAACAATCCACAGTTACCACCAAAGCCTGGACTGTGGTTGAAATCTGCTAGTTGCTTCCTGGATGATGGTTCACAGGAGGCTTGTCATGGTGACGAGGCCTACATCTGATGATGTGTGAGCTACCCTAAGCTTGTGTTTTCTCCTGAATTATATTAGCTATAGCAATTCACCTGGTAGATGTTCTGGGCCACCCAACTCAGCACTGGTGCAATCTTACCTGTTTCTTTTTTCTTTTGTCCTGTCAGAAATGATTGGCATGAATGAGATGGCCCCATCTTCAGCCATGCCCAGCAACTATCCATTCCAGATACTATGCAGGAGAGGGAAGGGGATACTGAGCACCACTGGCAAACTAGATCCACCCCCTGCCATTACTTTTCTTAGCTTTTGAAGTCAAGATTTGATCTGCATTACTGCATTACCACATTACCATAGTGGCAGTGAAGTCCTAATTCAAGCCATCTTTGGATAATGTTTGCTCAGGTGTAGTATCTTGGAAGTGAAATCATCGCCGCTCTTTCCCCAGATCAAAAATAGCCATTGTTTGCCACATTTAATTAAGTTTTTCCCCCTGTTCACACCACCTCCCACATCCAGATCTGAAGTTAGTTTTATAGTTTCCTCTCAGCCTTCTCCTTTGATCCTAAAGTAGCTGTCACCTCGGTACCTACAGCCCTTCCTTTCTCACCTTGGCCAGCATAAAATGTGTTTGTGTGTTAATGGCTTTCTCCTCGGGGGCAGCTGACTCTCTTTAATAGTCAGCTGGATGCTAGATGAAATCATTCTCTCTGCTGGTTCAAGTATGCCACATATATATATATATATATATTCAAATTTATGCTTACATTACGACCCAGAAGAATATATATATCCCCTCCTGTGTTTTATGTTTCATCCCAACTTCATTCATAGGAAATGATTCTGGTTTAGTTCATTTTGTTTTGGAAAGTGAATCCGTTGCCAGGGGAATGTGAGAGATTTCCAGAGATGGGGTCCAAGTTTAGTGCAGGAAGGTGCTGCGCAGACTTTGCCACACACAGCCTCACTCCTGCACAGCAAGAGGCTATTCCCTCTTTAGTGCCTCCACAGCACCAGCTATACTCAATCCAACGTGTCTTGTGTGAAGTCTCTGCTCTGGTCAGCTGTGCCTCTGATCTGCTCTCTCCACCTTACCTGAATTCTGTCAGCCAACATGCTCTATACCCAAACTAGAACCAAGGCTTGAACCCTCAGGTCTGTACACTGGGGAAAAATAACTGCTTTGATAACAGAGCCCCATTACAGCAACCAAAGTAGGGCAGGAGCAAGCCTTAAGTGAAGAAGGCTTAAAATAGCAAAAACTACCCCAACCCAACCCCCCCAAAAACCAAGCAGACAAACAAACAAAAATCCCCACTTGACATAAGTAAATAACAAAAGAACCCTGTGGTACAAGATGTAAGTGAAATTAGTGCAATTAGTACCATTTTTAGACTGTTTGTTGGGATAAAGTTTTGCAACAAAACTTATTAATAAGTGCTTCACCACAAGTGTTGCTTCAATAGCATGACTTGGAAACCTCAATCTAACGACAGCTTGTTTGTTGTAGAGCCTAACTTGGATGCTGCATTCGGCCATGCCACAGCAAGCTAGATTCAAAATGCTCAATTAGTATGGTTAATCCAAATTATAAAGTAAACTGCACATTTTCTCTGGTGTGCCATCGAATGGATGTTCTTTAGCTCTGGTACTGGAATCAAGCAACAGGATGTGTCTTACAGGCATGGTGTATAAAGAGGGCTAACGGAGGAGAGGGCTGATTTGAGAAGGGCCTGGAAGAACAAGTCTAGAAGGGAGGAGTGACGGTGTGTGAAGTTTCAGAGATGTGTGCAGCTACATACAGGGACCTTAATCTGCCCCTCCTCTGCTCCTCAGAGGTGAAATCTTAAGCCACTGTAATCAGCGACAGATGCCGGCTGCTAGACCAGAGTTCTGCTCTGTCTCAGGAGAGGAAGGTGAAGAGGGCATAAAAGATGTGTGTTAGAGTGGTATGTGAGGAACTATTGCAGACTGCACTCTCCAAAATGAACAAATGTTGTTCTCTAGTGTTTGCTGTAGATTAACTTTTAATTAAAAAGTGCCCACATTTGTAAGGAAGAAGATCTAGAGAAAAGGTCTGTGACTTTTGCTCTTTTTTTTTCCTTCTTGGTTTATTACTATGTCAGTGAGCTTATTAAATCCTACTCCTACAGATCATTTTCAAATTTATGCTTACATTACGACCCAAAGGAGTGAAGGAAAAAAATACCTCTATACAAAAAATGGCTGGCAGAGGATGAGCAAAATGTCTGCTTTGGAAAAGAGCACTGTCTCTCCCTCTCTCATACATATGTACACATACCCTTGCTGGGCAGATCACTGCTAATCAGGGGTTCTGAGGAGAGCTAAGGCCAAATCTGGAACAAGGGAAAACTCTGTCAGTAGAAACAGCTCAGCAGATGCACATTTATTACGTTCACTGCAGCAGCAAAGAAAACAAAACAAAACAAAGCCATTTCTTGGTGCCTGTGTCTGATTTGCCTGCGATGACCTCTCTTTCCTTCAAGCCAAGTCCTTTCTTTCTGCAGATCTCCATGTATGGTTGGCATTCCACAATTAGGGAGGCATCAATAAATCATTGACAGACAAGCAAGGACTTCTGTCTTCCCTAGAGCTTGCACTTCGGAAAGTTCATCTCCAAGTGCTCCCTCTTCATTCCAAGCAGCAGTGAGGGTGCTTAGGGTTTGCGAGCAGGAACAGCATGGGCTGAATGCTGTCCAGGCTCTGAAGATGGAGTTGGAGGGGGTAGGGATGCAGATAATATTGGGTTGAACTGAACGCCGCTAGATATTGGACTGCGCAGTGAGCCAAGAACTTGGGTGGTAGCTATTGTTGTGAATCACAGTCAAGAAATGTTGTTATTACATAGTGCTTTACAATGGGTTGAAGTCTGATACAAACAGTGGGGATCCAGCTTTGCAGAACATACAGACTAAAGAAAGGCTCATGAGGCAAAGGGACAGAAATGCATGTATTTTGAGAGTCCAGTGTGGCAGAGAGTACACACTGTATGAAGCATCAGTTTCAGGGTTCAGTTGCAAAGATAGCTCCTGTGGACAGGGCCTTGGCAGAGATCCAGCCTTGGCCCTCACTCAAAACAAGGCTGCTTTTAAAGTTAGGTCATATTGTCCAGCACTACGTCCAGTTAGGTTCTGAAAATCTGCAAGGATTTCACAATCATTCTGTGAAACCTGTTTCAGTGCTGAGATATCACTGAACCATAGAATGGTTTGGGTTGGAAAGGACCTTAAAGCTCATCCAGTTCCAAACCTCTGCCATGGGCAGGGACACCTTCCACTAGACCAGGGTGCTCAAAGCCCCGTCTAGCCTGGTCTTGAGCACTGCCAGGGATGGGGCAGCCACAGCTTCTCTGGGCACCCTGTGCCAGTGCTTCATCAACCTCACAGTGAAGAATTTCTTCCTTATATCTAATCTCAGTCTACCTTCTTCCAATGTAAAGCTATTCCCCTTTGTCCTATCACTCCATTTTCTCATAAGAAGTCGCTCTCCGTATATCGTGTTGGTCCCTTGAGTTACTGCAAGCTGCTCTAATGTCTCCCCTGAGTCTTCTCCAGGCTGAACAAACATCCTCACAGACAGGTTTTTTCCTTAGCTCCAATGAGCATTTCTCTTGTTGCAATCTGTGCCTATTGTTTCTTATTCTCTCACTGGCCTCCACCACGTGCAGCCTGGCTCTGTCTTCTCTTTAACCTCTTTAGATAACCGCAGACTTCAAGTAGATTCCCTGTCAGCTTTTTCTGCTCCAGGCTTAACACGTCCCTTTCCCTCAGCTTCTCCTGATGGGCCCTCTGTAGCCCTCCCATCTCTCAGTGTGAAGTAATTGTCCTCTGCCCCCTCTGTTTAGCCAGCACGGTCTTTGGAATGGGTGTCATTATTTAGTCATATATGGCAACCTGAGACCCCCTGGATCTCCCTGACAGGGTCTCACAGCTCAACTGCACACAAAGAAACAATAGAGCACAAATGGACTTTGGAAATACACTGAGAATTTGGGGTGTGCAGAGAGGCCTGGCGAGGTGATGAGTTAGTGAGGGCACATCAGGGGTCTGGGTCAGGGGGGAGAGGTGAGATCGTGAGGGGTCTGGGGAGAGCAACAGTGGCCATGAGCAGTGAAGGGGGATCGTGAGAGGAGAGCAGGGGTGGCCATGAGGGAAGATCACGAAGGAAGAGGTGGGGTGGTCGTGAGGGGAAAGCAGGGGCGGCCATGAGGCGTGAGGAGAGATCATGAGGGGACAGGAGAGGTGGCCGTGAGGGATGAGGGGAGATCGTGAGGGGACAGGAGGAACAGCCATGAGGGGTGAAGAGACATTGTGAGGTGAGGGCAGGAGCAGCCATAGGCTGTGAGGGTTGGCCATGAGGGGAGATCTTGAGGGTGGCCAAGAAAGGTGAGGGGAGGCAGCTATATAGTGTGGGCCACTATGAGGGGGCATATGAGAGGTGTCTGTGACTGGAGGTTGTGAGAGGCAGCCATGAGGGGAGATCAGTTTGCCCTCACTGACATGGCTTTGTGGTGGGCTTGACAGTCCTGGGGTAATGGTTGGGCTCAGTGATCTTAAAGGTCTTTTCCAGCCTTGTTGATTCTATGGCTCTATGAAAGCAAGGGTGATGGATGATCACTTTATGGAAAACTTTCCTGTTGGGGTAACCCCATTCCCTTGCTTTCTAGAAGTCAGAAAGGGGCTGTTAGTGAAGCTTCAGGTTCACTTCAAGAGCAGGACAGTGAAGGAGCACACCACTAAGTACTTGGTTGTGGTCTTGTAGATCATCTTCTGAAGGAAGATTCATTATGCCTGAGCCATCGCTGACAGGCATCTGTCCAGCCTCCACTTACATGGTGCCTGAGAAGGCGAGTCTGCACTACCCCTCATCAGCTCCAAAGCCTCTCTATTACTGCTTTGTTGTCCTATAACTCTGCTGCAAATTGACCCCAGTTCTCCCCGTGCTCCTCCCTTGGACTCTGTCCTCTTTAGGACAAGCCCTCATGTATTGAAAGACCATTATGTTCCCTCTCAGTTTTCTCCAGACTAAACAAACCCAATTCTTTCAATCTGCCCTCACAGATTATTTTCTGAAGCTTTTATCATGCTTGCTTCTTGCACCTTGGAGCGCTCCCCAGTTTGTTTACCCAGTTTGCAGAGTGCTGTGCCCAGCATCCCCAGCTGAGGCATCCCCAGGGCCAAATTCAGCACAGTCATTTTCTCCCATGCCTGGCCTATGAATCTGTCATTAATGGATCCCGTCAAGGGACTTGCCTGTTTTGAAACAGCATGGCAGTGTTGACTGATTTTTTGTCTTCGATCCCGGGAGCCTTTCCTGAAGCGGTGCTCATTATCCAATTAGTCTTGCATTTGAGTTCCAACACCTCGCTGTGGTATTTTGCACCCACTCTTGTGTGATTTCCACCCTGCTGATTTGAGACCAATTCTCCAATTTATCTCAATTGTTTTGAAATCTGCTGGTGCCTTCCCTCAACACACACCCCATGGCTGCAACTCCTCACAGATCAATGGTGTACATGAATGTTGTCCTGATTTATCTGCAATATCCTTGGTGTTGTGGTCCCTATTTTATCTACTCCTATGGTCAGGCAAGCTGTTGAACCAAACGGGTCCCAGGGCAGAGCCCCGTTTGCAGCAAATGCAGTCACTAACCTTTTGGGACAGTGTTACAGTGAATTGCACACCTGCCTGTGGGATGATTTGGTGCATCACAGGTTCCTGGTTGTTTATGAGGCTGTTTTCCAGCACACTGGAGGACGTGGGGTGTTGTTGGGCTGTGGTCTCTTCTGCTGGTCTTCTGAAAGCAGTACTGCTAAGTGGATAAGCAAAAGATTGGTAAAATAAGTTACCTCATAGTCCACAGCTGTGAAGAACTGAGTTGTGTAAAACATCCAGAGCAAACTTTCAGGCAGAAGGATGCACTGAAGGATCAGGCAAACTTCCCTTTCTGCAGCTCCATAGATAGTTGAGATACCCTGGCCAGCTGGGGAGAGAAGGATTACCCCAAGGTGCATCCTCAGGACCTGAGGGCTCATGCAAGCCCCGATTCAGCCCCATCTGACGCCAGGGCCCCAGGAAGCACCGTCCTCATGCCCCGGACCAGGGGCTTCCCCATGGGCTGAGCCCAGATCAGGACCTGTCAGCACTGTGGGGGCTCCCCTGCCCTCCCCTCGATGCCCGGCTGTCTCCAGG
>JBCJKH010012814.1:0-10381 GCA_039877255.1 Loriculus beryllinus
TTTCCTGTTGGCTCCAGCCACCAAGGGAGCCAGCAAGTACACCACTTTTACAATTAGCCCTTCGTAATGCATGGTTGGCAGGAAAAGTTGTCCACAAACTGCAGAGTTTACCAACTGGATTTCTGCTTGATGGCCACAGCACTTTGAGCAATTAGAGGAGAATTTGCAGGAAAGCATCTTCCTGCATCTGCTCCCACGGCCAAAAGCTTTGACTGAGGGGCTGAATCCCGAACTTTGAGTCCTGCTCATGGAAATGGGCAATACAAGCAGAGGGAGAACACGTAGGGCAATCAGAAGGGCAATGGGAGCAAGCTGTCTTTTTAAAAGCACCATTTCTACCACATATAATGCTGTCTTGCTTTGGTTAGACATGGTTTGGTACACATTTCCGATTAAATAGAAACCTGAGATGGGACTAAAAGGCTGATGAAACTGGGCTGAGAAGGGGCAGTGTAGCAGCAAAATCAGACCCACTCTCAGGCAGGGCTCTGACTTTCCACAGCAGTGCCATTCTCTTCGTGGTAAAACTATGGATATACTGAATTCCTTTTCTAATGCGGTATGATCTGACTTCCTTAAATACCATCATAACTGTATTACCCTACAGAGAGACAGAGTGTTTGAAGAGCAGCTAAAGGGCACAGTTGTGGGTTGGGTTTGGATGAGTCAGGTCAGGGACTGTCAGTGTCTGGAATGGAGATGCTTTCATCTGCATTGGGTATTTCCTCCCCCCCAGGGAAAAAGAAACAACCACCAAACATGAAAAAAAATGCAGAAGATAAAGCAGAAATGATTTAGTAATGGCTAAACAAGGTGAAGAAAAGGCAAAAAAATCTAAGGAAGAGTAATTTACCACAGATTGCAAATCTGGCATACAGTTAACAAGGCCAGAGGAGTTATGTACCTCTTTGCAGCAGTTTTCCTTCAGTTCCTATGAATTCAGGTGTTTCATGCAATTCTGGTACAAAAGCATGTTGGCATCTTTGTTGGAGAAACCCATCTGAAACACAGGTTCTAGAGGAAAAGAAAAAAAGATGACATCATATTGAAAACCACCAAAATCAGAGCTTGCACAGAGCAGACATGGTTCCATTGACTCTTCTGTCCTGCCTTTGATAGCAGCTACTATGGAAT
This sequence comes from Loriculus beryllinus, assembly GCA_039877255.1. Taxonomy (NCBI): domain Eukaryota; kingdom Metazoa; phylum Chordata; class Aves; order Psittaciformes; family Psittacidae; genus Loriculus; species Loriculus beryllinus. The sequence continues at coordinate 1,135 of JBCJKH010012814.1, forward strand.
GCTCTGCAGGAGAAGAAATAAGGCCTGCAGCAGGCAAACCTGGTATAATCTATCCCTTCCCTGCTATGGATCAGGCTCAGATCTAGAGACTAATTCAAGCTTTAATTCACAAGTCCTCTCTGAAATCTCTTTTGATGAAAGGCAAAACTGAAAAGCTTCCAGAGAAGTATCTAATCTCCTAATGTGTTGATAATTTGAACTGGAAGAGAAAACAACATTCATATAATTTTAAAAAAGTAACTTTAAAGTTTTTCTCACTTTAGATGACAGCAAAAGCAGAAAATTTTCAGAAGAATGTCTTAAAAGGTCTGCAAGTCACCATGAATCCAGCACAAGAACCACCTGAGAGAAGAAAAACCTCTCTTCAATTGATCTGAAGCAGAAGTTCAAATCTCTGGTGAGAATCCCAATCACTACATGACCAGGTCATTCTTTGCAACTCAACAAGCATTTACTTCTAAAAGAGTAGAACAACTCTAATAGGAGACTGCAGCACTGTGTCAATAGCTTTTGTAGCAAGTGTATTGGGTGAAGAACTTAGCGACACAAATCCCACTTGTGCCTCATCAGCAAACCATTGGCACTCAGCTCTCATTTGGTGCAGCTTCCTGAGACAAAAAGCACACTTAGATTAAAAAAAAGAAAAGAAAAGCAAAACTTTACATGATCCATGAGACTTCCAGGAAAGAATTTAAGGGAGGACAAGTTAGGGAAGTGTTTTAATAGGAAATCCAATGAACACTTGACTCAGAGCCATGGAATGAAGAATCTTTAGCTTGAGATCAAACTGACACTTTTTGCATAGTCAAGATATACCCTGATAGCACTACATCTATCATGGCCACATCCTGCCTGTGATATTATCCCAATTTTCTGTTCCTGTGGAACTCCAAGACAAGTCACCAATGAAAGACACATTTTCTTCCTGCAGACTGCGGTCTGAGGTCTGTAGCACTAAGCTGGCAGGCTACCACCTGCATTAGGTCTCCTGCAGGCAGCCTAAGACATTCTTCTGAATTTAAGACATTCTTCTTTTAAGACATTCGTCATTTAAGACATTCTTCTGAAGATTTGCTTCCACCAAAATGGTAACAGTCCAAAATGATTTGCAAAAATACTTCATCTTAACTTGTAACTGGTAACAACAAACTGCCCCACTCAGGTGCTCCGAGCAAGTTATCCTGCACAGGGTTTGGTAACACATGCTCTACAAGAAAAAAAATTTAGACATCTAAGAGCATATTTGAAAGCAGGGAGAGGAGCAGTCACGGTGCACCGAGGAGCAATTAAATACAGTAAAGGACACAATGTTTTCCTTTAGTACTTCTTCACTCTCAGAATTACCAGGCTTCCTTTGTGTTTGCTCTGCCTTGCTGTGAGCATCAGCCCAGCCTCAGAACACCAGCTCTTTTAGAGGAGGTGCTCCAGACACTCAGGGTGCAACTCTTCTCACTCGCCTGCCCCAGCGCAGAGCTCACCAGTGGCAGCAACTATCATATGTCTTGTTGAGGCCACATATTGTTAAGCCATTAGACTTTCTCTTGCAACCAACACACAGAGCCCCTTAGCTCCTTCCTTTTACTTGACATGAACTGTAGGTTCTCCTAGCAGTAAACTCCATCACTGTCCTTCCCAAGTCTGCTATTAAACCTTGGCTTTAACCAGCAAAGGAATTAATCTCTGGTACCCGACCTCTTTCAAGTGCAGTGTGCTCTACAGCAGCTATACACAACCTTTGATCCCCATCTGCATGGCTTCATCCATAAACAAAAGTACCTTGCGGAGCATAGTGAACCCAGCCAGTCCCTCACTAACATCATCTGGAAAAAAAAAAAAACCAGCTCAGAAGTTTCATGTTCTGCTCCCAAACCATACCCTTGGATTAAAAAAAAAAAAAAAAAAAAAAAAGGGAGAAATTAAATCAGAACCTCATGTCTCCAATCTGCATTTTCGAGGGTCAGAGAATTGTAGAATAGTTTGGGTTGGAAAGAACCTTAAGATCATCTACTTTCAACCCCCTTGCCATGGGCAGGGACACCTCACACTAAACCATGTTGCCCAAGGCTCTGTCCAACCTAGCCTTGAACATTGGCAGGGATGGAGCATGCTTTCCAGCACAATCCGCGCCGAGACTTTGCCAGGCACAGAGGTGAGACTGACTGGTCTATAGTTTCCTGGGTCTTCCATTTTCCCCTTCTTGAAAATGGGGGTTAAATTTCCCTTTTTCCGATCATTGAGAACTTCACCCAACTACCATGATTTTTCAAATAGGACAAACACATATATGTGGTCCTCATATATATGCTCATTTTAATGGGTGAAAAACATTGCTTTCCCCAGTTGCTAGATTCCATGTTACTGAGTGAGACAATGCCACACATCCCTCTCCTCTGCATATCTGGAATGAGTGTCACTTAGTATTGCTTGTTCCTGGAGAAAGACTGAATCATTACATGTTTGTTAATCCATCATTCATCCTGACAGTCGGTTGTATGTTTTGACAGCTATGGACAGAGTACATCCAGCAAACCGTGGTGAGCTTTATGTTCAAATTCTGTCTAAAGCATCGGCATTTCAGGCAGGTTAGCTCTGTCTGCAGTAATTTCATTTTAGTGATAGTTATCAGGATGGCTGCAATGTAAACTGCTCTCAAGAGTGCCGAGGAGGAAATGAGACCTCACTGCACTAAGCACAGTTTCAAACAGGAAGAGCATCCATTGTGAAAGAGATGCCCATATAAGTAAGTGGGGCACAAGGGAAGCATTTTCCCCAGTTTTATAGGTGAAGAAACAAGTCAGAAAGCCATAAATCAGTTTCCTTGAGGGGATGCAGGATATTTACATGAGAAAAAAGAACTAAGCCTCAAATCTTAATCTACTGCCCAAACCATTTTCTTGAAGAGAACTGATAAAGTCCAGGAGAAGCCAACCTCTCAATCTCTGCACATGGGAGAGAAAAACTAGCTATATCCCTCCAAAAACCTCCCATTCACAGGGGCAGAAATTCACCTGCTGTGAACACAAATGCAGACTGGTTCTGCAGATCCAGCCAGTCACTTCGGGATTGGAACCAACTAATTTTTCTAACTGCAAACAATAGTAGATCTCCCTCTGTTATAAAAGGCTGTGTCTTTTATGTCTTTTCTTCTCCATATAAGCTATTCAGCAGTCACCAATTGACTACTTTACAGTTTTAATAATAATCACTTTATCTCTCATAGTTTTCAGAAGCTCTCTAGAGATTGTTCGCTAGGCGTGAACACGCAAACACTTGACTTGGCATTGGCTGTGTGTAAGGAGACAAAAGCCTCCACTATGGGGGACAAGAAAACAAGTTGTGAACCTTGTAAAACAGATCTCCTTGGAGAGTCCCACCCCCATCTGGTTCTCTCCCCCTCAGATTTTCTTCCTCTTCAGTTGTGCTGGAGGCTGAATCAACTGCATATATGGTTGTGCTGTGACTCGGGCGGTGCAGGGCTGTAGCAGCAGAAACAATAACCAAGTCTTACTTTTTTTCAAGTCCAGTATCAGTTGTGCATACAAGGCAAAACCAACAATCCTTCTTTTCCTCTCTTTATACTGAAAAATACCAGGCAGTGAGCACAGCAGAGGCTCTCACAGTGGGGCTGCAGGTCTCCAACAGAGACTCCATTGCAGAAATGGGTTCCCAACATCAAGGGCAATCGCAAGCCCAGAAAGGAAAACACATATGAGATCACCAGCAAAACTATTTGGGCAGTGCTGCTATCAGGCCTTCTAAAGAGCAGCCCTCAATTCCTTTTAGAGGTCTTTGTTCAATCAGGCTCCCTTCTTGCAGATCCCAGCCAGAACCATGAGGAGACATGAACCTTCGTAGAATTGCTGTCCACAGCTATTCCTGCTCAGTAAGTTTTCTCACAGACTTGAGGCTATTTTTGGAAACTTTATAAATATCTGAAGGGGCACCTTTCCTTTTTACTCAGACACAGCAACTTTTTATGTTTAATAGAGAGGTTAAAAAAAAATAATAATTATTTCTGCTTAGCATCAACATGACTTTCTGTTAAAAATAAAACAGCTGAGCTTGCAAGAAGACTTGGGCAGGAAGAAATTCTATTTATAGAAACTTTTACAACAGTTATCACAAGACGATAAGGATCACTGTGAACTACAGACTCCACAAAGGGGTACCATGGTTATGAACTAGTCACAGGAGGAGGCAACATAGGAGGGACAAACAGCTTCTAGGATCATGCACAGATGGTGACACCAGTATGCTTTGTGTAGCATGGGAGAGGACCAGACCTGAAGGAGCACACTGGGGAGCATGGCATGCTCTTCTTCAAAGACAGCATAGCCAGGATTTTCAAGAGGCAGTGTAAATTCCCTCTGTCCCCAGCCACACCACCTTTCTTGCATTTTAAGCAACAATGAGCAGAAGCGTATCTGTGTTGTTCTGCTTGCTGGCATGGCTGTGATGGGTAGAATAGTAGAGGAGTAGGAAAGGAACCTTTGTAGTGCTATGCAAAGAAGGTATTTTCTCAGGAGCTGCCACTGTCCATGACTATCAGACTGAGCCCTCCTCATTCTGCACTCAAAGTATAAGCAGAATTTCCAAGTTACCAACAGGGAAACTGATGGAATAAAAAAATAAATGAGAAAAAGTATAAGAAATCTTTTCCTCTCATTATAGTAGAACCACCAAAAATTGCAGTCTTAGAAACGTGAACACTAGGAAGGTAGGAGCAGATCTGATTTGAAACAATGCAGCAAATTAGTCAAGATAATAATAGTGAAATAACGGCAGGGATGTCAGAGGGGTAGCGAGTCAGACCAACAGGCTGCTCTTCAAAGCCCAGACATCAGTTCACTACATGACCTTGCACACATCCCTTTGTTTGTGCTGCAAATTTCTCATCTACAAACCTTTATTTACCTTGCTTGGAAAGCGCCTGCATTTCTAGATATAAAACACTGAACAGGAGCCAAGCATTGCTGCCACCTTGCTTGGTATAAATATTGCTCCAAGGAATTATCAAATATCCCTGATAGTTAATGGTCAGAAACTCTTCCAGAGTCAAGTCCTGACTACACAAAGTATGGCGCTCCTGACTTTGGTAGAAGCAGGATTTTATCTTTTGTATCCAAGATCAAGGCATTGTCATATCTTGCTGCAGTCAAAATAACGTATTTTGTACCTTCAGAAGAGTATAATAGGTGTGATGCCAATAATTTCTGAAATTTCACCTTAATTCTCAAGTATCTGTGTTCCCAAAGGACCTCCTCCCATTACAAAAAAGGATGTCACAAAAAGCAGACGGCTTAAGGCATGACATCCTTTGACAGTCAGATCACATACGTGAAAGTCTTTTCCTTATGACAAACAAAATATCCCTGGCAATGAGACAACCTTACAAGGGCTTATTTGAAAGAAAAACTGATTTTAAAGTAAAATTCATCTACAATTTTGTTGCAATACTGAGCAGCAGAGTTGTGAAAAAGAGAAGTAAAAAGGGAGAGTTAACCAGGGGCAAGTGTCCAATGTAAGTTATCGTGGGAATTACTTTGTCATTTCTGGTTTCTTTACAAAGCTGCTCTTCATTGGACTCTACCACATGACAGTTTCCCATTGATGATAGTCAAGGGTGTCTTCTAATGATCTAAGTGCTTTCTCCTCAAGTTTTTGATGACACCTATGTAAGCAAGCCCAAGAAAATTATAGATTTGTCTCAAATTTGCTATCGAAGCATCCTACTAATAACAAGTTTGGATTCAAAGCCCATCTCCTTGTGAGGGAAGACAGCGCGTGCTTCACACTGCTCAGAGAGCTCCAGCCTTTGTCACTGTCACAGGAGACCAGAAAACATTTGAAAATCACCTTGCCTCACCCTTTTCCAAAATGCTGAGCCAATGTGGATGCCCTGAGAGGTCCCAGCTCCTGGGGGGCTGGAGGGACCACTGTGCCAGCACTGCCTGTGCAGAGCTTCCCACACACTGCACTACTGCTTTGCATGGGTTCTCAGAATTGTCCTCCAATGCTTCTCTGAAAAACGACCATTCCTTTAAAATCTGGCACCTCTCCTCAAGGCACACTGTGACGTGACTCAATGGCACCAAAGCCACAGCTCGTATTTCCACAGGGTGGCAACATCTCAGCACCAAAGTGCTGCTGGTGCCAGGCTATCATTTGCACTGTAATTAAATTGAATCCACTCCTTGGCTTGGCTTTATCCCTGAACAATACCAGCATTTGAGTAATACATTCTCAGGGCACTAATACATCACCCAAGCGATGCCTGTCCATGATGTATTGGCGCAATACATCAGAGTGCACTCCTGCAATAAGGATCTATGGGCATCATACATCATCAAGGTGAGGCTGGGTGGTGGAGTCCACTCTGGTCTTCCTCTGATGATGCTCTCAATGCAAGGCTGATAAGATCTGAACATCTCCAGTTGTTCTGTGAAGCACAGCCTTTCCAGGACTGTTCTCTCCCCGTTTGTAGCCAACCTAGAGACACAAAGAGGGTGGATCAGAGAACCACAGGTGTGAGAAGTGGCAAAGACCTTCACTTGGGATTATTTCCTCTGGTGTTTCCTCAGACCCAGTAGGCATACAATGGCACTTTATGGCTTCCTTTGGGAGGTGGTTTCTGCAGCTCTTATGCACCCAGGAGCAGGTTGTGTTTTGCCAAATTTCTGTTTCACTGTGAGCAGAAAATAGTCATGGATGTCAATATGAATTTTTACAAGTGCAAAAGACTTAGAAGTGACACCCCCCTCCCTCCTTCCCACAGCACCAAAATATCACACGTCAAAGATCCTCCTGCTGAGAGCTGAATTCCCCCTGCACGCAAAGTTCAAGGACTGAGGCTGGTTCCAAGTGTTTCTATTTCAGACTCTTGGTCTTTGACCAAATCATCACATTTCAGGCTTGTGCTGAAGACCTGAGGACCGTATTTGTTTGTACTCCCTTTGCCCTCAGGGGCCCAGCCACAGCCCCCCTGTACGAGATGCACAAAGGCAGCAGAAAGCCTCAGCCTGCCCTAAGCGTGTTCCCAGATATGCGTTCCCTTAGAGGTCCTGGGTGCTTTGAGGGCAGGTCAAACACACACCAGTTCTCCAGCTCTGCTGTGCAGGGAACCTACAGCACCAATTGATCTGTGGGGAGCATGACCCAAAGTGTCGAACACAGGGCCTTTAACATTGTGCACTGCCACCAAACCTGTTTGACTGAACTGCAGGTTAAAAAGGCATTGTGACTATAATTGTTGGGCTTTAGAGAGCCTGTCTTTTCCTTTAATGAAATACTTTGCTCATTCCATTCGAAAAGGAGCCAAAGACTTCTCAGGTTTATGATAAAGCTGTAAAAATTTTATTTACCCCATATTTCCTGCTGGGTTATTTACGAGGCATTTTGTCAGCTCTCATAAAACTGCCTTGTAAAAAGGATTTTCTTACCAAAAAAATAAAATCATTTGTGCGGAACATCTTGAGAGCAGCGAGGACAGAGTTAATGGGATACACACACGTTCCGACCCTGGGAGAAAACAAAACAGAACCAAAGCCAGGCATTGTTGTGCTGCATTAGTTAATAATAGCTTTAGAGCTAAAATCCTGCTCCCACTGATGTTACTGGAAGTTGGTCCTTAATGTAAAATAATCAAAGAACCAGCTGCCATGAGTTGTAGAGCCCCAAAATGAGCCTGGAACACATCAAAGCACCCAGAAATCACACTTCTCCCTTTGGGATTTCACCAGGAACACCAGCTCAACAACTTTCCCTTTAAAACATGGTGGCTGAGATTCATGTAAGTCGTGGACAGATACAAAACATTACTCAGAGCTGGAACCCAAGGGTGGGTGGCTGTAATACAGTGGCTTTTACCTAGTTAAGGGTCAACACTTAAGCAATGAAGCTCCTTGACTCAACCCTGGAGGAAATCCCACGTTGGTCATTGCTGGCAAATGAAGAGCCTGGGCAGAGGAGGAGCAGAATCCACTCGCTCCAGCAGCAGCTGGAGTACATTTGCCTCTCTTGGAGCTCAGCTTCTCAGCTCCATGTCACATGTTTGCATCTGCTCACTTCTCCTTGGTCTAAACTTATGCATTCTTCCCCCAGCAGTGCTTATGTTCCCTAATCCCAGTAGGAACCTTGGAGCACTAAGTTTGTGGTGGAGCATTACCTCCAACACCATTCATTTCCACCCTCGCAGCTTCACTCCGACCACTCTTACCTCTTGTAGATAAGTGGGACACAGGTAAAAAGCCCTTTCCCTGTGGCTTGGCCTGGCTCCCTCAGAAGCTCAGCAAAGGTATTCTAGCTTGGAGGCACCAGGAATATAAAGGAAGCAAGAAAACAATGAATAAAAGTAAAAAACCAGAGAAATGGGGAGGGTTGTTTTTAAAACAACAAGAGCTGGATGCTGGGAAGCAGTCAGAGGTCTTTTGTTCTGTGCCTGTACAGCACTTAGCACAACACAACCCCAAATTACAGCTGAACTCCTTGTTCTGCTGCTGTGCACAAGTAAAGCAACAGCAGCCCAGTGTGGGAAACAGGCAGGGAGCCAGGTTTGCAAAGGTATTTAAGTGTGCAAAGACACAGGGGGATATTTACTTACAGATGCTTGTAGCGGGCCTGTTTCCTATGGGAGCCAAGAAGCATAAGGCTCACAATCGAGCTTTATCAGTGCCACCAGGTGTTACCTGTGTCTTCGGGCACAGGTAGAGCTGGGTTTACCACTCCTCTCCTTCAGACTTGTTTCTTAAAAGCCACTCTTACCCTGGGGTTGCTCTCCTATGTGTCTGCAAAATGCCTTTTGCCTTGCAAGGTCCTGCCTCGATCACACATGGCAGCATTTAGCAATATGCCAGGTCCGTGCTGCTTTGGGCATGCACAGTGCTTGGGATGTGCCATCCTTTTGCACATCTGTGTTTGGCGAGGGAGGCAGGAGGTATCTGAGTGACTCTGAGGCCTGGAGCTGGCCAGAAATCCCCCTTGGCCTGCTGATGGGGAGGGAAAGGGGAAAGTTGCTAAACTGAGCAGGGGTGGCTCCCAGGGAACCAGAGGGCACTCACATCAAGTGAGATGACCTCAGAGCAGCCTTCCAGTATCTGAAGGGGGCCCCTAGGGATGCTGGGCAGGGACTCTTCATTAGGGACTGCAGTGACAGGACGAGGGGTAATGGGTTCAAACTTAAACAGGGGAGGTTTAGATTGGATCTAAGGAAGAAATTCTTTCCTGTGAGGGTGCTGAGGCACTGGAATGG
>JBCJKH010012815.1:9029-24237 GCA_039877255.1 Loriculus beryllinus
CCTTTCAACCCAAATCATTCTGTGATTCTATGAAGAGATATCTGGAGTACTCATCAAACTTGATGGGTATACCTCAGTTCCTCTAGTTTGTTCCTGTCAGAGGAGTAAAGCACAAATCCTCTTGCATGTCTCCCCTTCTGCAGAAGCAGCTGTGACACTTCAATGGCTTTTGTTGGAAAGCTGGTTCCTGCACTCTCTCCCTAACAACTCCTCTCACTCCTTCACCTTTTCCTCTCCTGACCACACTTGCTCTTGGATATAATTCTCCACAAATATCAAGTAGACAACCTGCACTTTGTACAGTCGTGAAACTTCCTCATCTCCTGATAAGGTTCTCTTCTTAACATGGTAACACATCTCACCCTGACACCAGCTGAACTCTCTCTTGCTACTCATTCTCCATTTCTTTAGTATGTCTCAGTAGAGTCTTATCAAGGGAAAACTTGTCCCTGTGAATTTCCTCAGCCCTCACCGAGATTACGGAGGCATAATAAGGCAAACACACACCTTCCTCCAGGGAGGCTGTTGATGATGCTAGAGCTAACTAGAGAGAGCTGCAGCTGGCGGAGAGTATCACTGACGGGTATGGTCACAGGCTGGTTTAAGCAAGTGATAGCTATGGAAGCACTTCCAGTTATAGAAGACTTTTTCAGCTAAAAGCCTAAAACCAGACAAATACCTAAGCTGGTAGTTTGAGCAAAGAGTAAAGCAAGAATGAAGACAGTTTTCCTAATCCAGCGTCAGCTTTTTTCCAGGCTGATGCTAAGCAATCCACAATGTTTTGAGTTTCTTGACATCACAAAATTAGGATGACCAAACCCAAAGGCTACTTCCTAAAGCAGGATGCCATCCTGCTATATTTGTTGAGCAGTGAGACTGCAAGCACTAATGTTAAAGAATTTTAGGGAGGTAGCAGGTAGGGCTGTCTTGGGACTTGAGAACAGGGGTGTTATCTGCCACACCAAGCCAATCCTCACTTTCTGGCAGGCTGTCTCATTGCAAGGATTTGTAATTAGAAAAAAAAAAAAATAAATCAAATCCAGTGGTGATGACTGCAGTTTTAGCTACAGCTGACATAGACAAAGCATTACATCCAACATCTCCTACAGCAAGTTGATCATAAGAATCACCCGACAGCAATAAGTTAATGAGATTCTGATACTTAGTTCGATATCCTCAAGCATGTACTCAGCATTTAATACTGGAAGAGAGTTGGTGTAAAGCTATTGGGGAGGCAATAATAATCTTTGCTGCACAGTTCTTAATCACTGGGGGGAAAAACCCAAACCATCATCCCAGACCATCACTTAAATGGCTACTGATATCGCTACACTCAAAACCTGGCTGTTTTTAACTTTCTTTTCAATTTTCAGATCACTACAGGTAAAATGTTTTATGTATTCAAATTCCTATTTTAATGCAGTTATTTGCAATACAGAACTACACAGGCTCAAGAATAATGAGTGGACAGAGGCAAGCAACTGGTCTGATTTGCACACTTATGCACAACAGAAGTGATAATTCTTATTTTGTAGATTTTCACGTTAGTTTTATTCTGAGCAATTCCCAATAAGAAAGAACAAGGCAGGTTACCAAGCTAAAAGTCAAAACTACCAATGTATGGCAAAGTGTCAGCTAGTCAAATTGCAAATGAAAAAACAGAAAACATCACATCATTGAAAAACTTAGAATACATTTTCAGAAAAAAATTATTACACAGCATATATATATATAGTATATATATATACACACACACATACACTATCCCTTTGGTTTACTGAGATAAATTAATAGCTTCAGAGGGAAGAGTACGAAAATAGAAGTAGAAAGAATTGCCTTAGCAATAACCTCATGAAAACACACTCCTTTCCTTAGCAATTTTACAAACCTGGATGAAATTTTTTATCCCACATCTGCTCTATGAGCATTATTAGGCAAGAAAAAGAGCGGACAGTAAACTCAAGCATTTGAAGATGTCAAGGTGTTTGACAGGACATCAACAAAGGAGTAGGTAAAAAACCAATCAAGTTAAACACACAAATATATGTTGAAGGATTGAAGACAAGTCAACACAACAACAAAAAGTCCCTTGAGAAAAAAATTAATCACAGATTTAACTTTTTTTCTAAGTTTGTTATGTTCCAAAATCTACAATGTAAATCAAAAACATAAAGTGTGTTAGGTTTCTTGTTTCTAAAATGTTTTTCAGAAAGCAAGTCAATGAACAGCTGTATGAATGCTGTCCTACAGAGTTCCAGAAAAGTGTTTTCTCCGTTAGAGCAGCTAACAAATGAATTTTGCTAGCTTCATTTTAGACAGCTTTTCACATCAGCAGAGCACACAAGGAATCAAAGAAAAAGACTCTTAGTAACAGCTGACAAACAACTTGGTTATACATAAGTTTGGTTTTACTTATTGAAAAACTTTTAAGTGAATTTTCTCTACTACCGGAAAAAACCCTTTTCAAGCCAAAGAATCTTCTAATGCACAATGCAAAAGACTACAATTGTTTAAGGCCTGCAGTCATTAAGTTAAACATTTTTAATTACTTTGCAAGTTAATTTAATAATTAAAAGTATAATAGCAGAATAGTCTTACAAATTTTGTTTGGATTTAAAAAATGGTGAATTCTACACAGTGTCTCCTGGTGTAATTTAACATCTGGATTTTTACTTCACAGAAGCCACATGCTAAGTGTCCCAGTTCCTTCATTCTTAGCATGTTTTTACACTATCTGGATTTAGGCATAATATAAGAAAGTTTCTGACCCCTAAAGCTTTTATTGCCTCTTCTGTACTTGCAAACCTCTCTAATTCAAAGATATGTGGCTGGTAGGAAGGAGTTAATGGGAGCTTCCAGATGACAGAATTCATTTCTCAAAAAGAGTATGAGACATTCGTTCAAGGAGAAAAACTTTTAAATTCCTACTGAATTACTCTAGACTGAAATTGATGGGACAATCACATCTCCTGGCAACTACTAATCCAGTAGATAAAATGATTTCTATTCAAACCAAGCACCAAGATATTAATGGGGAGCTGAAGGCTAAGGACCAAAGCATATCTTCATCATAATGCAAACTTGCTTTAAATTCGACATCCCAAATTCAGGGAAGCAGTGCTCAGTGGCCTTAGTCTGAAATGTAAGAAGCCAAGACATGCAAAGTCCAGCCATTTAGACTGCCCAAGCTGCCAACTACCTGCACCTAAAATTATGCAGGAGCAGAGAGGTGAGACAGCCCGGTATGACAGACAGAACTTGAGGCACCTATGGTGTCCTAAATCACCTTTGTCAAGCTCAGTTGTTTTTTATTACTTTTTTTTTAATTACCTGTTTATCAGGTAAACAAAAACTACAGATGTCTGGGCATCATGTGGAAACTTCTTCCTTACAACATGAAAGTTGATGCTTCTTAAGACAGCTTCCCTTCTATTTCAGTAGTTTTGAGCTCTAACTACTAACAACTGATTCAAACCCAGCAGGTGCATGACTGACTTAAAAGTAACTGAATGGCTCTGCCACCTTCTAAAAGCATTCATGGCTGAAAGCAATTGCACACAAAAATAATTTTATTATGTTTTATAAATATCTTTCAGGGGATGGCAATACGTAGCTGTGCTAACAGAGAAATTTTTGGTCAGCTTTTCTGAATGTGTGAATGTGGAAACACGTGGCAAACACACCTAAACAGAAGCTGAGACCTAAAATAACCATGTAGAATTCTACTTTCACACTCACTTTGGATTAACATGATCAAAAAGTGTGATGAACAGGACCTTCACCTGAGGACCAAAGACTTGCTGTCTCATCTTAGTGTATGAGGATGTCAAAAAAACATGGTCATACATAAAGACACAAAATTAAGATATTACCTAAAATGGCAACCTGCACTAGTGCCTTAGAAAATGCCTATTTTAGCTGTTGCTCAATTTCAGTGAACAGATGGAAACATTTAAAGTTTGGGAAACAAGCATTATTTCTCAATAACTCAGTAACTTTGTAATAACATCAAGGTAACCTGAAAAACAGATAAGAATGCCTAATTCTCGGGGAACTGAGACATGTACAACCTGATGTGGCTAATTCAACACCCCAATCATTAGCATACTCTTCTTGACATTCTGCATTAGCAGGTATAAATAACAGCATTCAAACTCTTCCCTCAACTGCAGCAGCTACAGTTTTTTTGAGGGCTACATTTCTGAATACTTCCAGTAGCATGTACCTCCTCAAAAATTTGAATGCTACAGAAAACGACCCACCTTACACACAAACCCAGAGTTTCAGAGAAAACTGAGAAAGCCTGATGTACTTTCGAAAAAGCCAACACAAGCACTACTAAAATTAACCTCCATTGTGTTGTTGTAATGTGAAACACCTAACAAAGCCATGACACAAAATAAGAACATTACTAAAACAGTCCTAACACTGTGTAAGTTCACATACTTAACAGTTGGCTGTTACTAAATGGAATGACTGAATTAGTAATTTTTAATTAGGGTTCCAAAGAGTCAACACAAACCAGACACAGCCTTCTGAATTACTTATTTTTTGAACTATAAACATGTCCTCTGCTGAACTACCAACAATGTTAGGTACCAGTGCTTTGCTACAATGTTCATCTACTCCAGGTAAAAAATTTATCCTAAAACATACATGAAACTGTAGTAAACGGAAACAGTCAAATAATTTTTAACTGCTGTAGGTCAGCCCAATTAAGCACACTGATAAACACAGTAGGATAAAAAAAGTTTGCACTTCAGCACCTTAAAGTATTTAAAGTAGCAGATGAAAATGATCAGTTTGAAACAAGATTTTTCTTTAGACAGACTTATGGTTTATTCTTCCAAAGAAACCTTAAATACAGAAAATATGACTTACCTGCACAGAAGTAGTATTGTAATCTAGTATTCCTCATATCATCATCAGGAACTACTGTCATAACCCATGTACCAAACCATTTTATTCAGTATCTCTTCCCACTTGATGTAACCAAGTCATTTGGTGGCAGCAAATTTGGCAGCATAGAATAAACTACCTTTTCTACTTCATCAGTTTAATTCATTTATATAAATCTCACAGCAAACTCTGAATTAGTTGCAACCATACACTGAATAGCAGCCAGGGCTCTTGCAATACAGGTCCCAGAGCTGAAAATACAAACTTTATGTGCAAGTATGAAAAAGCACAAGTCTGTTGAAGCATTCGAATTTCATACTGGTCTTCTAAATTCTTCTCAGGCAAACATCATAGCTTTTTACTAATGGCAGACTGTTCAGCAGCTCTGTGTAAGTTTTGCTGATACGTTTGATAGAAATGTTTTCTTGTAGCATATTTTCCAGATGCTATTTATGAGAAGACTAACACATACAACTAATAAAAAGAAATAGAAGCTTATTTTAATCTCTGCTTTCAAATTTTATGTCACCAGCAACAGAAGATAACTTGGAAGCTGTCAAGTATGCAACTAGGTATGAAGAGGCATACCAAGAAGTAGATCCAACACACCCTCACCTGACCAAAATGACTACAGGAACAGGCAGGGACTGTTATACTGTAAAGAGGGCTTGAGGTATGGGAGTTTGGAGAAGCTAAAGTAAACTGAAAAGCTGAAGAGGTAGAATTTTAATTTATTTTTTTAATTTCCCACTGTTAAAATAGTATTTTTAAAAATCTCAATCCATGAAGCTTTTTGGAACTACAGCAAAATAATTTAACATTGTTATGCCACTATGGAGTTGAAGTCAGATGTACTGACATGTTTTACATGAATTTTGAATATCCCTAGCATTAAGTTATTTGACACTCATGGAATCATCTCTGGTTAAGCTAAACAGCAATACATTACTACAGGCTGTATTTTAGCAACTGCAATACTTCAAGCTTAGCAAGGAAATCAGGATTTCAGGTATCTTGTATTATTGCAAAGGCACTATGTGTACATTTACATACATTAGCTATTATAATAGAAAAGCTATTCAGTGATTTACAAGCAGAGCACCTAAGCACAACTATCAGCTTTGAAACCTATCAGTCTGATTTTTTCTTTCTTCTTTTCAGCTGGCACTAGCACAAGAAGTTCTGGTACGGATTATTTTCAGTTTGCACACATTTAAAGCCAGCGTTGATTGCCTGGACAGCTGATTTAAAATTGTCATGTTCCCTTTAACAGAGCAAGATTTACAAGAGGGCCATAAGGATTCCCTGTACTATTAACTGTTTGATTTCCGGCACCTTAGAGAGAGGCTCATCTTCTCTTTTCCCTATATATCAAAGCAACTTTTTCAAATCACTGAAAATTGTAACAGGACTTCCTAGTGGCAATGTGCCTCCTTTCCTCTTTATCCCATATACACTGTAAGCATGGATATTCCAGGATTTCTCAATGGCAAAACAAAACATTTCTCTCTGGAGCTGGCCTGATAACCATCTACCTGCTCCTGAAATGGAAAGTATACAACATTCCAAAACTTTTTTCACTTTCCCAGGCTCCCTGGTTTGGCAGCTTAGAGCTCTCAGGCCACTGCTCAGGCCTGAGCCTTTACCATGGAGCACCAGCACCATGGAGCAAAGCCGATGCACCAAGAGAGCTGCACGGGGAAGAGGTAGAGTCGCCATCCCTTGAGGGATTTGTAAAATGTGCATATGTGTTGCTTCACAACATGGTTTAATGGTGGACATGGCAGTGCCTGGTTAACAGCTGCACTTGATCTTCAAGGTCTTTTCCAACTCAAACAATTCTATGAGATGCTGATGAAATTTATGGCTGTGACTAAATAATCTGCATCCCTATCCAGCCAACAACTGAGCTGAAGAACAGTGATTTAAATATGTTGTTCATAGAGAATGGTGGGAAAGATGGGCAAAAAAACAAGCACGTGAAACTGAGAAAGAACTGTAAGCACTGTACAAACCTATGTCTTGTTGAACCTCAGGTGCCTGCTGCACCCAAGATCATCTTTGCAGACAAATCCTGATCTTGATATTGAATTGTAAACACAGGATACAAAGACTCACTCTACTCTCCTAGACCCTGAAGACATCTCTCCTTTGCTGCTCCCCCTAAGGATGGACAGCATTTCACAGCAGTTTCTTACCCTCAGAGCACACAGAAAACCAAGGGACTGCATTGAGGACAAACAACCTGCTCTTTGCAGGTCTGTGCAAGCTCAGATGCCCAATGCTGTTTTGTAGGGGCTATTTTTTTTCCCTTCCTAATTATCAACTTCTACATTCTCTGCATTTCCCTTTTTTGTTTCAATAAGTAGTTACTATATTTTTGGATTTAATAAAGTGCCAGGGATTAACATATCTCCAGTCTTAGATTGCGTTCTTCAAAAGAGACAAAAAAGAACGGGCATCTCATTTATTTCTGGTATCTTTTGTTTTAACAGCAATGCTGAACACATTCTTCGATTTTTTGCGCAAAAGGTGATACTGATGTTCAGGTACATAGGAAGTTACCAGATAGCTTTCTGGAATGTTACTTTATTTCAACAGAAAATTGTTAAGTTTAAACAGTTTACAAAATTAGGAAGCAGGATGAAATTATGAAAACAACCAGAACTGACACCATATGACATTAAGGTAAAATATTTTGTAAGCATTTCTCTAATATAATCAGATTTCTCTATGCTTCTTCGGAAGGACTCATTCCATCTCCTGCTCCCTCTGCTGCCAGCCCCATCTCCCTTAGCATAGGAAACAATTCTTCAAACTGCATTAAACAAGCTGAAAGTCTACTAATTCTGACACAGTCACCAGGTAATTACCTTCCCTTAGCATCATGTATATTATGCTAAACTGATCTGCTGTTACTACTAGGCAGGCATCACTCCTGCAGCCCATGTGTGACACTTCTTTCTGCCCCTCTAATAGTCCCACACACAACCTATGTATACCCAACTGTTCAGGTATGCTACGTTTAATGGCTGAAGTTATCGGGTATTAAACTTCTTTCTAGAAGCCTTCTTTGGAATGCTGCAAAACTGGTATTTTTTTAACAGCTAATGAGTACAAGTTTTCCCAAACTGATTTACTTGGTTTTATCTCCTCCTGAATATGCAGTGATATATCACGCAATGGAAACATACAGTTTCTGTTAAAGGCATTGGCACAATCTGGGACTTGAAGCACTGAGAAACATTGCCCATGCCATGCAAGTGTCCATCTAAAAGCACTAACTGTTGATGTCCTACTATCATATGCTTTACTCACCACCACACTAGTGAAACATTCAAACAGCACTTCACACACAATGGAAACCCTCTCCTGATGAGTCATCATGACTTTTTTTTCTTTTTTGGCACCAGCAGGGATCAAAGCAAATTGATAGGCATGCAAGAAAGCTCTCTTCCTCCATCCCAAATCTCTAAAGCCACTTTTGGACTTGTATGTATGAACCATTGAAAGAACAACAGATGAAGAGACAGTCTAATTCCTGAAAAGGACTGGCCAAAGGCCTTCAATCTTGTATTCCTGTCAAAATATATCCAAAGATATCGTATGTGAAATCTACCAAAAGCTGTTAAAAATTAAATCACCCTAATGACAGCTATCATTCTTTATCATGTAGTTATGAAATGTTAAAGGTGCAAAGCATATGGACCCTAGAGATCACCAACATGTGCATTTGAAATGACACTAAGATTACGCATTTGAGGGTGAGGCAACTGAAAATCATGTAAAGTTTAAGTTCTAATGTTCAAAGACTACCTTGAAGGTAGTAGCATGTATTTAGCTATTTTAGTACATTCTCTTTAAAAGCATGGATTAGGTTTGGGGTTTTAGAGTACTCTTCTCCTTCCAAGTCTTGAAAGCATTAACTCAGCATTCTCTGCTTTAAGCTTTCAGAAATACTTCCATATTTTGTTTTACTGCCAAGCCTCTAACTGGAGTGGACAAGGCCTAGCTCAGGGTATGCTGCCTCCATACGGTCAACTGGGGCAGGAGAGAGGTAAGTGGAAACTACCTGAAAACGTGTGTTTTAAGTACCCAGGGGTAAAGGACTGTCTGTCCAGTCTTTAAGATCTCCTGTGGCAACTGCAAGGCCAGACACCAACTTTTGCAGAGCTTCTCTTCAACAGACACAGAGAAGAGAACTTAGAGGGGTACACAACAAATGCATCCAACACAGATTTAGATAAATCTCAATGAATCAGAGGTTATCTCACCATTTACATTTGTTGGCCAAACTCTGAATCTAGTAGTGTTTTAAACTTAAATCACTAAGTTGCTGTAGTTATGGAAAAAGCTATGAAAAAAATAATCCATATTTATGTTCTCTAGAAAATCTTCACAAAAGAAACTCATTAGAAATGTCTTCAACACTCCCCCAAAATCTTTATTTTCTACCTTATATTAGAGCAAAATAATCAAGAAAATGAATGAAAGAGATGGCTTCAGCATTCAGTGTTCCTCAATGTTGCCAATAAACAATTTTTAGATGGGACAAAACACTAGGTAAGTTCAAGGAAATATAAGAAAAAAATAAACTGATATGGGATCTCTAGTCTAGAGTTCATATTCCAAAACATGCTGCAAAAATACCTAAATGTATCAAATCCAGAAGAGCCAGGTATTTCGAACAAGATGCCTACCCAGAATGTAGCAACAAGACACACCGCAATCAATACAGTGCTGTACTTCATGAACATAACTGAAATGCTTTTTCAGTTCTACCACCTATTTCCATAGAGCCAGGACCTAACTCCCACTTAAGTAACTGTATATGATTAATGCCTGTACCCTTAAATTTGCCTGCTTTAAAAATCACCTTTTCATCATCACTGCATGACCACATTTAGTTCAATACTAAAACATACAGTTCAATCCTAGATGCAGGCTTCACAAATTTCTGCTTCTACCTAAACAAATAATTTACTGTCAAGTCAGTCCAGCAGATATTTTTTATCTTTTGATTTGGCTCCTGCAACTCCCCACAACCCTCTGCCCCTTTTCAGTGAATACATCCCATTATTTTAAATATTGTATGAACTTGAATCTAAGCTAAAACTTACTCTAAGAAACACGACCCTGCTAAGTCCAACATGTAAGGAAGAACTTACAGCCCTTGAAACCTCTCCTTCCCTCCTTTCCTGTCAGCTCACTTGACAGAAAGTATGATTCCAAGGCTGAGGGGCTAAATTGGCTTTAGCTTCTTATATATACTTAGTTCTGAATTTAGGAATTGATCATGGTGGAGGAAGTCAGAAACTTCTTTCTTTCCAGTCACAAATGTAATCCATCTGACCCAAACCTAGAAGTCATTTACAGCTTTAGCTGCTCCTTCAGAAGGGCTCTGAGACAGGACAGACAAGACCATATGGCGACAAGTCAGAACCCAGAGTGTACACTCTAAATATACAGCAATGGAATTTTTCCCCATCACAGAATTTGGTGCTTAACTATACATTGTTGTTTAGTCTGAAGAAGGAAAGGCTCAGGGGGAACCTTATCACTTCCTACAACTACCTGAAAGGATGATGGAGAGAGGAAGCGGCAGATCTCTTCTCCCAAGTAACTAGTGACAGGACAAGAGGTAATGTCCTGAAGCTGCTCCAGTGGAGGTTTAGACTGGGTATGAGGAAAAATTTCTTCATTGAAAGGACAGGTATTGGAACAGGCTTCCCAAAGAAGTGGCGAAATCACTGTCCTTGGAAGTGTTCAAAAAACATATAGATGATGCCTTCAGTGATATGGTTTAATGGTGGACTTGGCAGTCATGGGGTAATGGTTGGATTTAATGATCTTATAGATCTTTTCCAACCTAGCTGATTCTATGAGTCTGTATCTGGGGCAGCACTAGCCTTACTAAATGCTTTAGCATCCAAAATATCTATAAATTTTACTTAACATCTACCACATTGTTTCTAGCAGCAACTTAGGGGATAAAACGAGTAAGACATGTCAGTAATAATGCTGCAAATGCACTAGAGAGCACTAGCAAAACTATGCTCGGCTGTGTCTCTTAGCACCCTGTATGGCACATCATTCTCACATAAATGGCTTTCACAAACATTTCCCAATTGGCATGATTTTTTCTTTTTGCAAATAGTGCAAGAAAATGTGAAAGCACGTGTAGAACTGAAGAGTTGAAGAAAGTAAACCACTCTAGAAGAACAAGCAAGAATACAATTAGGAAAGATTTAGTACATATAAACAAAAAGAAAATATTTAAGCCCTTCCACATGAAAGGTAAAGCAGTATTGATTTTGTATAAAACAAAATTCCTTGCTATTGTAAGTAATTACACATGCAAACACTTCTGGGTGATATAGTGAGCTCACTATCACTTCAGGGCTTTGAAGCAACATCATATACCTTTTGAGTAGACAAGGTTTAAATCAGGCTTTGCAAAAACTGACAGTCTGCATGCTGAAGGAAGCCAGACAAAAGTCACCATGGTCTCCTGGCTCTCGGGTTTTTAAATTCCCTTACTCTCTTCTTAGATACCTAGAAAAAAACAGGACCTGTCTCGGGCAGGAAAGTAAAGTAAGCAGGGTACAGCTAAAGACAGATGACACAACGGAATAATCTACGTCCATTTGAAGGCATCACTCAAATCTTCACCTGAAGATATGCTTTTACAACACATATTTCTGGGTTGAAAACATTTTATCATTGATCAGTTGCACTGCACTCTATCACATAAGAACTTACATATAATGTGGTGCATTAAGCATGTGTTTACAGAGTCTGTTTCACCAAGGCAGCAGGCGGCAGCTATGGAAAATGCAGCTTATCTCTCCATTCACCCTGCCTCCCAAATGAGCCCCATCTCATGTGGCGTGTAGTCTAGATGTCTGGACCTTGCTCCCTCGCTCTTTATCAGATTGTTCCCTACCCCCTTCCCTGGAGCTGCATCTGGATTGGTTAATTTGTAATTATAAACCATCCTTTATTGTCTCAGATGAAATTTTAGTTTTGCATTCCTGTAGCACAAATCAAAACTATTCATAAAGAACATATAAATTCATATGTTTAGATGGGACAGTCATGATAATCTAATCTGAGGGCACTGAACCTTATTTGGAAACACATGTGTCGAACCATAGCACCTCTCCTATGGAGACAAGCTTATTCAGCCTGGAGAAAAAAAGGCTCTGGGAAGGCCTTAGAGTGGCTGCTACTATCTAAAGGGGCCAGGAAGAAACATGGAGAGTGGCTTTTCATAAGGACGTGTGGGGACAGGACAAGGGAGAATGGTTTTCAACTGGCAGAGGGGGATACTTAGATCAGATATTAGGAAGAAGTTCTTCCCTGTGAGGGTGCTGAGGCCCTGGCACAGGCTGCCCAGAGAAGCTGTGGCTGCCCCATCCCTGCAATGTTCAAGGCCAGGTCGGATGGGGCTTGGAGCAACCTGGTCTAGTAGAAGGTATCCTTTTTCGTGGCGGGGGTTGGAACTGGATGAGATTTAACGTACCTTCCAACACAAACCATTCTCTAATTCTACCGCCGCCACTGCGCCGCGCACCGTTCACAGTGCCGGCCCAGGCCCAAGACCAAGCCGGCGCCGTACAGGCCCCGCGCACGGATGCGATCGGCAGAAGCGTTTTCCAGCCCTCGCTGTACCTCTACCAAGGAAGCGGGTACCTACCGCTATCATCCGCCGGCTCCGAGCTCCTCTGCATCACCGACATTCCGCTGTCCTCTCCAGCCCGGCCCCCCGTCAACCATACAGGCTTACGCGCACACCCGCAAGAGGACGGAGGACAGCATGACCCGAAAAGCGACTTCCCAGCGGCCAGCGAGAGGAGATGGGAGCGGCGTGCGCAGCTGCCGCTTCCTGATTGGAGGAAGCGGCCAGGGGGCGTCGCCTGAGAAGGGGTGGGATGTCCGGCTGCTGGAGGGAGCTGTTGTTAGTAGTGGGTAGGGTCTGATGTGGTGGTTTGAGGCTTGGTTTGGTGACCCCGTGCCTGGACTAGAATACCCCAGCCATGAGCAGGGAGGGGTTTGCGAAAGCTCTGCAAAATCTGTTCGCGTTTTAAGCAAAATAAAAAGAGAACAGAGCCCATCAACCTGGTGGAGGGCTCAGACCTCCGCGCCCCGGTTGTTCCTTCCCTCCTCGGCAGAAATACGACACGTTCTCGCATTGATCTCGTCATGATGTTCGTTTTGATACTGCTGCTGAGGAGGGGAGGTGGAAGAGAACAGGCAGGGTAGGGCAGGGGAGAGACTTGCAGAACAGGTCTGAAGATATGTTTGCTGGTGAGAGTGGGTAAAATGCAAAGTGTCCTGAGCAGCTTACCCAGAAGCTGTTTCCAGGATGTTAATGGACAAGCCTTCAGAGATGTTCATTCAGGAATGAGCTTCAGTGTGTTGGTGGGGGTTTGGGCTCAAAGATGGAGGACACACAGAAGGAGGAGTTTCATGATCAACGAACAGTGTCTGGGGGCTTAAAGACTGCTTTGCTTCACTCTTGCTCCTCTGTGCCACCTCCTTGCTAATTCAGCTTATAAACCAAAGAAAAAACAAAGTCATTGTGTCACTAGGCCCAAAGCATTTCACAGAAAGTAAATTACAGTAGTGGGTCTGGTTATGATAGAGTTAATTTTCTTCCTAGCAGCCAGTACAGTGCCATGTTTTGTGTTTGTGACCAGAGCAGCATTGACAAGGCACCAGTATTTTGGCTGCTCTTTGCACAACATCAAGGCCTTCTCTGTTTCCCACTTTGCCCTGTTGCGAAGCAGGCTGAGGTAGGCAAGAGGCTGGGATGGGACCCAGCCAGAACAGCTAACCCCAGCTCCACACAGGAGTTTGATCCAAGTGACCCACAGAGTCATTCTAAACTGTATGACTACCTGGTGTGTTACTAACACAGTTTAGTTACAAATCTAAAACAGAGCACCTTGCAAGCCGCTATGAGGAAAGTTAACACCATCCCAGCTGGAGCCAGTGCAGGTTCTGATGGCCATCTAACAGAGGAGTAGGAGATTTTGTTCCTTTTTAGTTTACTGCCAGGCTGTCCATGTTCTGGGGCTGTTGATAGAAAAAGCAGCACAGGAATGTAAACAAATAAAAAGTAATGAGAGTAAAACTGGTTATATTTGCCTTGAAAGGACTGTTTTCAACTGGTCTGATAAGCTCATATGTGCTGCCAGAACTTGCAGTCCCTTATAGTGAGGTAAGGATGCAGTGAATCCCTCATGCAAGGCCTGAGGGAAAAGTATTGAGGTTTGTTGAATCTATGACTCCACTAAACGGGAGGCTGCTGCAGCTCCTCTCTGCCAGATCCAGCTAGCAGTAAGGCTGAGCATGTACTGCCAAAAGGCACTCGTGTTCATACACCCAGCATACAAATATATATATATATATATATATATACACGCAGGTTTAAATATGCATACACATGCATGCATGTTTGTAATAATATTCAGCTACACAGATTGACTCAGGCAGAAAATACAAAGCACTCAGACAAATACAAGGGGTATTGGTGCCCTGATCCTGTTCCTCCTCACTGCCTGAACATGCTGGATTCTGCTAATGGAATAGGTATGCACACATCTGTAAATAGGAATACTGTAGATAGGTGTATATATATACCCATAGTAAGGATCGTTGCAATAGCTGGTGGGATGCTCAAAGTCTCATTTCTCAGGAAAGAAGCGGCACATGTTATACATATATATCAAGCCAAGAATTTGTTGTTAGCACAACTGGTAACAGTCTAGTTCAAGAATCATTGTTAGTCTAGATCTAATTATTATTTTAAAAAAAATAAGATTGCACTTAGAATGCTTCTGTGGAGAAGAAATCTCAACAATAATAGAGCAATTAGAATGTAAAGCACACAGTTTCTATTATCCGGCAATGAAGAAGTTAAGATTTGTAAAGGACTCTGTGTGTGAAAGCTTGAAAATCCTGAGTTTGGAAAAACAGTGTTTCCTTACTAAAGTCACAGGCCTTGAGAAGAGGTAAAAGACTGATACATCTGGATCAGAAGAGTAGCAACTAACTTGGAAAAGATTAGGAAGAAACCTGATACAGGGGTAACCAATGTACTGGGGGGTAGTACAGAGGGGTTGTACAAGGGGGTTAGAGAAATTCGCTTGCTTAAACAAAAGTATTGTCTGTTGTAAATACCTATCGTGCCTACTATTAGTGAGGGGAGAAGCAGACACCGACCAGCCCCTGAGGGCATGCGTGAAGACTAAAAGGTGAAAAGTTTAAGAAGAGGAAGATCCGTTTACTTCATCTTGAAGAC
>JBCJKH010012816.1:0-38519 GCA_039877255.1 Loriculus beryllinus
TCCCCTTAGTGAAGCCATGCTGGCTGTCACCAAGCACCTCGTTGTTTTTCATGTGCCTTAGCATGCCTTCCAGGAGATACATGTAAATAGTTGCTGAAGTGTCTTTATTTGGGATTTGCTTCCTGCTCATGCATTTGTTTCTGGGAAGGCTTGTGACCCAAAGGTCTAGGTCCATGAAGGATGCCACTTTCAGAGAATTTCATTTAAAAAGGGTAACTTTAGTTTAAATCATCTTTTTTTTTTTTTTTTAATCCATTTTTGTTTACATGTCAGGGAATATTTAGGATTCCATATTCGGCAGTATACCCCTCTTGCTTAAATTCTGCTGAATGCTTTTAATAAAACCCTGTAGTAAAACCAAAGGCTTTTGGGTTTTGAAACAAAGTTTGTTTCTTTCTGTAAAACTTTAAATAATAACCTGTGAAGAGTAAAGCTAATCAGTTCTGAATCATATATATCCTGAAGAGGTTTTTCCTAATATAATTGTTACAGAAACTTGCCATCACATCAGGGGAGTGGATGGGATATTGATTATTCTCAGTAACCTCAGGATTTGAAATTTCGGCTGTATTGGAGGTTCAGAGAGGAGAACCACAGAACAACGTTTCATGAGTAAAAACTGGTGTTCAGCTGATTATCTGTATTAAAATGTAAGAAGTTACAAACACAGCCCCAAATTTAAAGCCATAGTATAGCTTTTAATCTTCTTACTAAGACTTGCTTCTGTAGTAAGTACAGCATTTCTTGATTGCAGTAGTGATGTACCTTGTAAGTGTTGGGCAGCTCAAGAAGAATGAGATACAAAACATTTCTTAGGTACCTTATATCTGAAATGAGCTTTAACTAAGTTTAACTCTGTTAGCATTGTGATTTGGTACCAAATTCTTCAGTCTTTTAAATGGATATACTTGTGTATGCAGAAAGTGTAGAGCAAACCTGAAGGTACAGGGCAACAGAAAAAGTTTGAAATAAAATCATGTGGAACCAATTGGAATAATCTGATTTGTATCTGTGATAGTGCTTTTAAAGGAAACTATAAATTTGGGTTCACAGGATGAACCGTGAAGAGTAGAGAATGTATGGTTTCATTGACAAGGAAAGCAAAATGGAAGCATATCTCTGGTTTCTGTATAACTCTGGTAGCATAAAGTAATTTGGAGGCGATATTGTCACTTTGAGAAAGGGATCCTGTCGGTAGCAGACATTTTCCTTTTGGATCTGGGTGGATGTGATCAAATAGAAAACTGAACAGAACTTTTTTAACTGGCTACAAACCCAGCTGCCTTCCAATGGAACACTTCTAGAAACTGTACTATGTTGGTTATTGCTTCTGTTCCAGAAATGTGGTTTTCTGCCTACAGCTGTATTTACTGAATATTAATGCAACACATAGAAACCCCCCAAAACCCTCAAACAAAATTAAGAAAGGAAACCTCTTTTGAAGTGTTTATGGAACAGATATGTATGGAAATACCTGTATGTATCTGAAATACCTGGGTATATATGTGTTGTTACTTGCAATGTGTTAAGTTTGGTTTAAAACCAAACAAAGCCATAGTTTTGAATGTGGATGATAAAGAAAACTGAGTGCTGCAGACATGATGTGAGATGTGGGTATGGAGGTTTGGATGATGTGGGGTGTTCAACACTCCATGCAATGTATTATTCAGTGTATCAGTAACTACTGTGGGACTGGAGTCCTGCCTTTTTTTAGCAGAACCCTTCTGCTGTCAGTGGCGAGCTCAGACATGCAGCCCACACTTTGCAGCCTGACTCCACAGGGCAGTGTGTGGCTGCAGTAAGCGCTTGGGAAGTCTGAGGATTATAACCTAGTACCAAATGAAAAGATTTGAATAATTTGTCACTGTGCTTGATTTCTAATTTGTTTGTCTGTAATGAAGACAGTGTCTGACATAATCAGATGTTACCTCTGGGATTATTGCTCATGTTCTGCTTTTTGAGCAAACTTTGACTTTATCGTCTCACCATTTTAGGAGGTATTAAATGTGCTGTGGTTGTGTACCTCAGCAAACAGTAACACCTGAGTCTTTGGATTTAAGTTGATTGGCGGGGGAGGCACAGCAGTAATGCAGTTTTAAAACTGTGTTTTGGAGGTTTTAGTGTTTTCAGTTGTGCGTGACTTTCAAACATGAGATGGTGATGATTAACTCTTCCTATATAGGTCTGAAATCACCAGAAGAACCACTGGTGTATTTACCGCCAAAGGATGCCTTTCCTAATGACCCCCGGGTAATAAATAGACAGAGAAGTTCTGATTATCAGTTTCCATACTCTCCATTTTCAGACACACAAAAGGGGACAATGGAAGATGAGCTTTATGCAAGACAAATGGAGAAACTGGAAGATCAGTGTGGGCTAGCAGACCACCCTTTTGCAACTAAGCATTCCATTAGTGCAGCAATAGAGACTACACTATTAGAAGAATATAATCTCTTTGCAAGAAAGATTCAAGAAATTTTGCAGCAAAAGAATATCACCTATGTTAGTGGTATAGCCACACCAGTCTTCTCCGCCCAGGAGAGG
Organism: Loriculus beryllinus; assembly: GCA_039877255.1. Taxonomy (NCBI): domain Eukaryota; kingdom Metazoa; phylum Chordata; class Aves; order Psittaciformes; family Psittacidae; genus Loriculus; species Loriculus beryllinus. The sequence continues at coordinate 2,545 of JBCJKH010012816.1, forward strand.
ATAATGAGACTTTCTGAATACATCTGTTTACAGGCATCGGAGGTTTCTGTCCAAGAATATATAGAAACACTGAATGAAAAGCTGCATAGTGTTATTTTGTCAACTTCATGTATTAGGCAAACCCCTCCGGTTGGTTCTAGCCCTGAACCAGCAGAAGTGGTCAGAAACCCTGCGCCCAACACGTTGCCCGTTTGCAGGGACTCTGACACGGCGGCGCTCCCAGAGCTGTTGTGTAATAACGCGGTGGAAGATGGGGATTCTAGCGAGCAGCGTGCATCAAGCTTGCCCATAGTGAAGGAGGAAGTAGATGAAGTGAATGCTAGGACAGAGGACATGGTGACAGGTAATGAGCAGACCTCTTCCAGCGGTGATCTGACAGAGATGCCAGAAAAGACACAGAAATCCCCAGACAACTTCAACATTTCAACCCAACCAGCCTTTTCTGATTTCATAAGCCAGTTAAAACCTGAAGTATTTAACAGTTTGGTTAAAATTATTAAAGATGTACAGAAAAACACTGTGAAATTTTATATTCATGAAGAGGAGGAAAGTGTTCTCTGCAAAGAAATCAAGGTAAGTATCTTCCAGTTCAACTTCTCGTGTTAAAATAGTCTAGAGCGCATTTTAAATCACAGCGTATAAAGCTGGACTTGCAAACATATGGTAGTCTAAATCTTGTTTCAGAAGAGGTTGAATTGTGAAAGTAGGTTGTCCTGTCCCATTTCTTCTTTGGGCTTCTGAGGTAGTCTTGCTTATATTAAGTTTTTATGGAAGTCTGTTGCTTAGAGTCAGAAAACAGAACAGGGCTGTAGTTTGGCTCTTTCTGAAGATACTGCCAGGGGGTGGCCTTAAGGGGGGTGAGGGGGGGGTTGGTGCGAGGAAGATAAGGGCAAAAATGTGATGGTACCATTTTAGAAAGAATATATGAGAAGTTGATGCTTTGGGTTTTTTTCCCTTTCTGTCCACTTAATAGTACAGGTAATTTTTGGAGGTTGCTGTTCTTCTGTATTTAAATGTGTAAGACTGAAGTTGAAAGTGAAGTAATAAAAACTGCTGGCTTTAGTTAAAAACTTCAGCAGTTCAATAGACTGACAGTTGGCTATTTATGTGCAAAGAGCAACTGACTGCTGAAACAGCTGATTTGTGTGTGCTGCATCCTTGTGACTAATGTATGGAAAGGACAAAAAAAGCAGTTTCTCCAAGACTGACCTGAGTGGAAAGCTTAGTTGATGTGGTCATCATGTGGGGATTGTTTTGGCTGAACTACCTGTTTACTTTTTCTAACCTTCTCTTTCTGTGGTGCTAGGAATATCTCACAAAGTTAGGTAACACTGAGTGCCATCCAGAGCAGTTCCTTAAAAGAAGAGCTGATTTGGATAAACTGTTGATTATTATCCAAAATGAAGACATCGCCAACCTCATCCATAAGGTACTTCACAAAACAAATGTCTACTATAGAAAGCAGTTGTTAAAACAGTGAGCCAAGCTCATGGGATGCCCTGTGTTTAGCTGCTGTTTGAAGAAACAGAAATGGTTGTGATAGATAACTACTTTTGGTCCGTCATAGACCCCTAACTCGTTCCACCTCCACATGTGCTAATGCGTGTTTATTCTTAGCAGCTGTAAAGTTGTAGAGAGGCCTGAGTAGTTCTGTGATGCTGTAATGGCAAGTGAGGTTACTGTAGGCATTCCCAGCAGCTGTGGTTTAGGAGCCTGGGCTGGATAGGACAAGCTATTATTATAAGTGCCCAGATGGATCACAGTTGCCACTGTCTCATTCATGCAGTGTTTTTGAGAGCACCTCCCAAGGCAAGAGAACTCTCTTACTCTTTGACAATGTGTTTTGCAGCTTGGTATTTGCTGTGACTCAGTAGGAAGTTCTGTAGTTCCTGGTTTTGTATGAGCTTTGGTGTACATCTTTGCTTTATAACGTTTTAAACAGATACCTGGCTTAGTAACTTTGAAGAGGCTTTCCTGTGTCAGCTTTGCGGGCGTCGATAGTCTGGATGATGTGAAAAATCACACTTACAACGAGTTGTTTGTGTCTGGTGGTTTTGTTGTGTCAGACGAATCTGTCCTTAATCCGGAGTCCATCACTACAGGTAAGTGGGATGCTTCCTGAAGCTATAAAACGCAGACTAGGAAAGCCCAACAATTCAGTGTACGTGAGAGGTGCCACACTCACCACAGGGAAGAACCAGATTTTCTAATTTCCAAGCCTTCTCATTTTTGTGAGGTTGTTGGAGAACTTCAGTTAATTCAGTCTCTTCCTTACCTTGGTGGATGGCTTGGAGAACATGTTTCTGGGAAACATAGGGACTTAAGGATCTTGTCTAAGTTTGTGTTAGATGGTGTGGTTACCTATGGTGTCATTACGTATGTGGAATCTGTTACTCCCTACCACTCACTCCACAAATCTGCTAGGAAAAAAAGTACTGAAAACCTACATTTTTTCCCCACTTGCTCTTTATTTGAAATGGAATAGTTTAACAGAGTTACCAGGTTTTTAAATAGCTGTTTTAGCAAGTCAGACTGTATGACTGAATTCAGCTTTTACATAGCAGATACCACTTAGGTTAGGCATCTGACTTGCAAAAAAAGCACCTGTTTTGAGATACTGATCTTGGTTGATCTGCTAGGAAGAAACTCAAGAGTCCTGGGCCAATGTTCATAGTTACGTACTTTTAAAACAGCAAGATTTATGTGTACACTGAAGCAGCATGCTCAGTTTGTATACCATAAAATGTAACTTTTATTCAATTATCTCCAAAACAGATAAACTAAAACAGTTCTTAAAATTCCTGGAAGATCTCAATACCCCAGATGGGAAATGGCAGTGGAAGGTCCACTGCAAAATACAGAAGAAACTTAAAGAGCTGGGGAGGTAAGTAGCGCTCTTCAACTGCCAGTTGTTAAAATGCTTCAGCTTTAACTATGCTCTCCAGCACCCACTTAAGTGGAACTCTGACTTTTGACTTAATATTTAGACTGAGCTTAAATCAAGTATCTTAACAGTGCACTTTTTCCATCATAGGATGAATGCCAATGCCCTGAGCCTGCTGAGCCTTCTGAACACCTATCAAAAGCAGCACTTGGTTGAGATTCTGTCCTACCATAATTGTGATTCTCAGACTCGAAATGCCCCAGAATTGGACTGTCTTATCAGGCTTCAGGCTCAAAACATACAGCAGAGACACGTTGTTTTCTTAACAGGTAAAGTAATGACTGCTTTTCTCCCTTTTTTTGATAATAGGTGGCACATATTAATACAAAATCTTCTTTTATGTATTTAGAAAAGAATCTCAAACCATTTTCGATTTATGTTGATAATGGAATAGTGGTTGCTGCTGTCGATGACTTCATGCACAATTTTAAAAGTCTTGTTGGGTATCATAGCTCAGTCACTGAGGAGAACAGCCTTCCTCCTGCTGATGCTCACAAAACCCAATCAGGTAATATGGAACACACTTAAGGCTTTATTTACTGAGGTAGATGGTGTGGGGGGTGGAGAGACTGGGGACAGGGTGCCTGTACACTTGTAATGAACACTGCCCCTGGCAAGGAAGCCCCAGCTCGCAGCTACTCTTTTTGTAGTCTAAATGTTGGGGGAAAAGCAGTGGGGCTGGAGCACCAGAATAGATGTTACACATAGCTCCTAGCCTACCTAGCAGGGTGCTTGAGAAAGGAGAGGAATGGACTTGAAACTGAGCTGTTAGAAACTGTACTCCTTTAACTGACTGATTAAATACTCACCTGCTGTAACTTTAGATGCTGGTTTGACATTAACCCCCTTGGAACTGGGAGTTGGGATTTCCCAACACTAAGCATGAACACAGTGCGCAGAAGCTTTAGCATCAGAATAACTGGACAGTCACACAGACGGTTACGTGTGTGTGTTGAGTGGCAGAAGACCAAGACATAAGTGATATTGGACTTGCAGACCTGAAGAATAACAATTTGTGAGTAGTGTATAGCTTTTCTAACAGAAGTGTGTATTCCAATAGAATAGAACTTTCTCTGTCTTCTAATCTAGAAAATGTAGAAAATGATGAAAAGGATGAGGAGGACATGTCTCTGGATTCAGGGGATGAAACAGCACAGATAGAAATCTGCAGTGATGTTCATCATGTGGAAACTGTGCAGGCAGAGGCCAAGGGTTCAGACTGCAGAGAAAGCAGTCTGACAGTCACAGAGTTACCTCCTGCAGCATCAATTGCTCTGTTGGAAAAGACTTCTAAAGTTGACTTGGAAGAAATACAGCCAGTGATTCCAGTTTCTACAACATGTACTACTGAAGGACAAAACCACAGTTCAGCTGAACAAGCTCCTTTCAATAATTTCCAGGTTTACAGCAGACAGTTAAACATGTCCCACCAGTTCAGCCACTTTAATGTTCTCACTCATCAGACTTTTCTGGGAACATACCCCATCTCATCTGCAAATCAAAACCAAGAAGGGGGCAACTATTTTTTCTCTGCGTACAGTCAGAGTGTGGATACAGAAAAGTCATCATCACCTGGTGGCTGGGGTGCAAGCTGTGATTCTTCCAGGTCATAATCAAACCAGAAATAAATTCCCAAGTCTCTTTTTGTAAGTTGCTGTGGACTTTTCTGTTTCTAAGATGGTGGATTAACAATTTCTATTTTATTCTGGAACAAAATGTTTCTTGTTCTTGATTTCAGATGTTTTCTTGTCTTATTTAAAGCCTGAGGGCCTGTACTTGTTGGAAGCATCTGAAGATTGAAATAAATATATATATTTTCTAACATTATTGTACTTGAATTATCTTCTTTGTTGGCACTTTTAAGTTTCTACATTTGTATTTGACCTGTACCTGGGCTTCAGTTTTTGAGGGTCTGTTTAATTGTAAAACTGAATGTTGGCCTAAAATATGTGAAACACTGAGGTTTGGTTCGGTTTTGGTTTTTTTTTACTGTAAGAGTATCCAACTCACATTTTTTTCATAAATATCAAAACTTATGTATTTATTTGACACAAATTTTGTACAAATGTTTTTACGTGACTATAAGTCAGTGTAGTTAGTTTAATGACCTAGAGACTGGATCTTGGCTAAATACCTCAGAGTAACCAATGGTGCAGTTCCATTACAAAATAAAATAAACTCAGTGCACAAGGGACTTGCTAACACATTGCCTTGTTCGTGGTTTTTACATTCATTTCAGAGCCTGTGAGGAATACTGATTATTTGAGGAATAGTGGTTACCTCATGTCTACTTTGGCTGCTCTGTGCTTACTGCAGCACCATCAGAGCCATCTCACCACCTTTATCTTGCCATTGTAATTTCTGTACAGACCTGCTCTAATGCCTCTGGTAGTGCAGTTTGCATCTGAGAAACTTCCATCCTCTCCCCCTTCAGCATAATGATTACTGAGGCCTTCCTCGGTTTTGTTATTCTTTAAACTGGCATTGTGGTGTAAGTACAGCGTTTTATCAATTTCTTATTCTTTTTTAATTTCATATCTGCTGAATTATAACATATTTTTCCCAGTGTTTCTCTCTCAGTTGTCTTATTTCACACCTCATCTTCCGAGTCAGCTTCTGGAGAACGGCAGCTGCTGGCAGTAGATGTGGAGTCTTAAGAGGGCCCTTGTTCTGACGCTGCTGGCTTTGTGGGTACTCATCCTCTGCTCCTATAGTCACTGCTCTTGGCTTCAAGTTGGTTTGGTTGGTTGATTTTTTTCCTCTCTGTAATTTATTTTAGTGTGTTTATAGAGGATGCGTGGTTTAATACCAGATGACAGTGATGAACTACATGACTCTGAACTCGTTAGCTGGGACAAATACTACTGGTTAAAAAAAGGGTAGCTTTAAAAAAAACACCCAACCCATAGACTTATCCTTAAATTTGAAGACCTTTACTTCTATTAGCAGTTGTTTGGTTTGTTTAAATCAAGAACAAGCCAGTCCTAGGCTGGGGTAGCAGTTGTCACCCTCCCATGAGCCATGGCAAATGCATTATCTTTTTCAAAGAAAAAACTCCCCTGTGTGAATAGACCTCAATGGCTCTTGTGAAGACCTGCTGTCCACCTGCAGTGCAGAGCACAGTCTCACCACCTGCATGATGGGGCACACCCCTGAGAGCCTCTCTTCCCTTCACTGCTGTGAGGTAGCTTCAGGTTCCAGCTGTAGCTACCAACAGCAGCTGCAGGGAAGATCCTCAAGCTGAAGGTTCTGTGGCATTTACCACATTAGGTCATGGAACCACTACCACAAACTCAGGCTATGCATCTTCTGCAGAGATCTGGAAGAGAGAGAAGTTCCCCCAGGTTATCCTGTGAAGACTAAAAGCAAATATCTGAAGTGAACAATTCTGACTGGAAGCACTGGAAGCCCCTGCAGATCCTGTTTATGAGAAAACTTCCTTAAACTCAGTTCCACTGCCTTGGGCCCAGCCCACTGCAGTGTTAAGTGCTCTTATCCTGGTTTAATTGAGAAGGGGGAAACGTTTAGAGTCAGCACTTCTGTGGGCTTAAATCCTGGAATTACTGGAGTTAACGCACATTGTCTAAGCCTAAAAGGTGACTGAAAATAGTTAAGTACAAGCTGTTTCACACAGTTAAAAATAACAACCCAGTCTACCCAAGCCATTCAGCATACAGCTTAATGTTTTTATTTATCAAAATAAAATCCAGCACATTCTAAAAAAAAAATATAACATTTTTATACTGTTTTGATGGCTTATATTATATGGACACATCTTCAGACAGCATGAAGACCACTCTAAACAGACACACCATCATTAGTTTAATGCATCTTCAATATGAAAAGCAACATGATGCTGTAATCTATCAAAATTCACGTAATTTAAATATTTTGTTAAAAAGATAGAGATTGTTCATACTTAATTACAGTAGCAGACAAAGTGCTGTACATTGGCATTTTAAGAATCCAGAACATTCCCAAGTACCTGTCAAAACGGTGAAATAAAGTTCTCTTCCTGAGCCATGCTGGGCATCAGAGCAGTCTCCAACTCCTTCTGCTTCTGCAAAAGGCCCTGAAATAGAGTATTAATGTGAATGTTCTGTTTTCCTCATACAGCCCAAAGAAGTAACATGTCACTGTTTGTTATTGTTAAAACAGTTTAATTGTGAAAGCTTAATGCTTTTTAAGTAGACAAATAAAAGCAGTACCATGTAACACATTCAGTAGAGAGGGAACCTGAGGTTATCCCATCTTCTCCAAAAGACTAGATACGTAGCAGAAGGAGGAGCCAGTCCAGTTTCCAGAGATGACTTTTCCACTGTATTAAATTTAACTTTCTTACTCCTCTGTGTATTGTCACTTACAGCTGTGGCATTCCAGCCTGTTCTGGTACCAGCTTTTAGTTTTAACATAAGTTATACTCTTAAGCTAAAGGTCGGCATTGCCATTTGAGTTAGAACAGTGTCAGACAGTTAAGGATACACACATTTACTTTCAAAACATAAAAGGTTCATGCTTCATTAATGGCTCTCGTAAGTACTAAACCCAGGCTGTGACTTCTGCAGTCCCTTTATCAATTATTATTGTTGTTATGCAGTGGTTTTGCATTTAGCTTGTTACAGCATGTTACAAAATGAAGTCATGCAGTAAAGTGCCCTAAATCAACCCAGAGCTAAGGTGATAAAAAAAGAAACACTGAGAAGTGGAACAAAGTCTGTCGGGTGGTTTGCAAAGGTAATAAAAAGGGCCTAGACACAAGTAACGTGAAGTGTTTCAGTAGGGGCAAGTCACAAGGTCTTGTTTGCCTGTCTGTGGACAGCCTGCTGGTGGCTGGCACTTGGCTTAGTCACTGTAGGCTGCTGGCAAGTGGCTTCAAAACAAATGTTCTGGTATGTACTGACTGTAATTGAGCATGGATTTCAGAGGCTAAAGACTGGCCAAATATGAAGACTAACGAATGGCAAACTGTGTTGAATATTTGCATATTCTGAAACGATCAATCCAATATATGCATGTATATAAACATTTTATAAACAAGACGATTATCTTCTGAAATAGAAAAGTAATCTTTGCTTTTTGCAAAGTGGAGTAACTGATGCTAAACAGGTGCCATCTGTAGGAGTGCGCACCCAACTTCAGCAGCTGACAAAGTCCTACGTGCATTCTGCAGCTGGTAGGACATTTAAAAAAGAACTTAACATGTTTTCAGTTAACTCTCTCCCAGAGCCAAGGCCCACTGAAAGACTAATCTTAGCTACTGTTAAGACCTGAATATACACTACGCATCAAAAATGTCCCTAAGTGCCTGCTTCCTAAGTTTGCCAACGTGGATATTATCAGCTTCAACCTCTTCAAATCTCAATAGCTTTTGCTCACCTCAGCAAGTGCAAGGATCAAACTCTGCTTTGAAGATGGCTTCACTTTACTCTTAACCAAAATACCACTGAGAAATGAAGCCTGAATACAAAATACTGAACAGCTGCAGATATTTAACAAAAATATTAATGAGCACTGGGGAAGACCAGATCCAGTGAAACCCAGCTGGAAGACATTAGAAACTGGCAACCTTTCAGTCTTCCTGGGTTGCAACTTCTCTTAATACCTCGGAAAGAGCCATAACCATTTTTGCTTGCACAAGGAATTTATCTACTCCCATAGCACAATGTATGTGTGGCAGAACTTGTGTCTTTCTGAAGCACAGCAGGTAATTAATATCATTAACTATTGGTATCTTTGTTGTACTTGAGGTTGTCAAATTGTTTTCTCTTTATTTTGATATTACTAGTGCTGCTAGTAACACAGTACTTTTAGCACGGAGCCTTTCAAAACCCAGGGATGATACTGATACATGTTTATCTTTAGTGTTCTACAAGAACAAAATGCAAACCTAAAAGTGAATGTGTTTTCTTTGTCTTGCAGTCCCCTGTCAGGACATTTAGAAGCATAAAAGGAAGCTGTTCAGTGATTGTCCAGACCAACAACTTTAATCTCTCGAAGGCCACGTCTTGTTGCCAACAGGTAAAAGTATCAAATTCACTCATGTTTTAATAATGAAATGTCTGACTTTTTTTCCTGGCATTCTGACTCCAATCAGGAAAATATATAACTTCATGGTTACCATCTTTTGGGTTCACCCATGAAATGCAGAAGTGAAAATTCATTAACAAGAGTTCCAGTGTTTTGTTATAACACCATTCTTTTTCCCCTTGAAATTGAAACATTAGAAGCAACCCTAGTGATCAAAACCTGGAGACTAAATGAAGCCATTCCTCCTTGGCTTCAAGTTTCCTCAGATATTCCTCAGTTTCATAGCTCATCTAAGGACTAAAGAGTCCATAGTCTCTCTGGATGACACTCCAAATGTGGAAGTATTGCATGAAAAGCAAAATTAGTGAGAGGGAACAAAAGCATAGAGAAGGCCCAAACCTTAATCATATATGATGAAAGAATTAACTAAAGGCTAATGCTTCTAGCTGTGTAATAGTTTGCACCATTCATCTTGACTTTTAATGTATAAATACACGCTTTTATCCAGTGGAATTTTGCTTACCTGTCGTAATTCTGACAATCCTTTGAGAATTGCTTGTTGTCTCTCTCTAACTGCATCAGGATTTAGAAGAGGATCTCTAACATGATCAGAGCTAAGAATCTGCCTTGGCATTTGGCAAGAATCTGAAAGTAAATTTAGATCAAATCAGTTAACAATTCTCATTTTTTGTTTAATACTGAAGCAGTAGATTGGCACAGCTTGTGAAAATGAGGTTTTGCTTGCTCTCAGATTACAATCACATAGATTGCTAAACGCAAATCAATACACAATACCTGAGAGTTGCACCTCATTAAAGGTAAACAGACAAAAAAAGCAAATAAAAGGATAAGAAATATTGTTGCTTTTTTGGTTTTTTTTTTTACTTTTTCTGGGTTTTTTTTGTGTTGTAAATACAGAGCATCATCTCTTTGCACAGGCTTTCTGCACAGTGCTGTGACACACACAGGCTACGGCAAAATTCAGTGAAAACAAATACCAAATAGTATAAACTGCAGCACTCGGTTCTAAATCACTGTAACACTGCTTCTCTTCTACATGAACCAGTTCACAATACATTCCAGTACCATTGAACTGTCGATACTGTGGGTCATGTGTTGAAGGTCTAGTCACTGGTGCATCTGGATCAAGATAATATACTTCATTTGTTCGAACATACGGAATAAACTGTGAAGAGGGAGGTCTTCCAGCTTCTGTAATGAGAGGAGGGGAGCTCCTCTGCTGGGGATCTGGCTTGGTATTTTTCTCTCTTCTACTACTGTTGTTATGCACCAAGAAATTAGAAACCTGTGTCTGTTTTTGTTGCATTTGGTGTAATCTGTTCTTCACTCCTGGCACAGGTGGTGACTCAGACCTGTATGAAACAATTTTAGTTAAAAAACTCCAAACAATACATAAGTAACAATTTTCTCAAATAGGTAGAGACAGAGAATCCTCAGAGGACTGGACCTGTCCTCATCTGCTTTGCTTTCATGCCTGCAGTTTGTCTGGTCTTGTGTGTTTTTCGTAACTGACAATCAAGTGCATCTAAATTACTACTTTTGATAAATAAAGCTCAGGCAGAAAAGCCTCTGTATTTCATGTTAGTGTAGTTATACATGTAAGTGATGCAGTGTATTGACATACCTTTCTTCATTCACATGATTCTTATGTAATTGTTCTTCCTAGGAGAAAACCAAGAAAGTAAATGGTAAAATGAAAAGCTCCATGGCTTGTATGTTAAAAGCTTTCAGTTTTCAGAACAACTTTGTTCTGAAGTTCAAAAAGGACTGTTTGACTGGGCTCAGGAGAAAGACATTTATCAAAGAGACTCGCGGTGTCTATGAACTGAATTAAACAAATGACAGGAGGATTGGCTCCAATTTTGCGTGTCTATGGCAGCATTAAGCACTATCAGAAATGTTCTATATATTTTCCAATTACCTTGCATTTGTAAGGCTGAAAGGTTCAGTCTGAGATCATGCTTATTGAAGGAAAGGTCATGGTTCTAGATACATCAAGCATCTAGAAGTGAAATCTATTTAAATGAAATCTATTAACGTATCCCATGGTTCTTAAGGTATCAGACAATGCTTTATTGTAAAACTGCTTAAAATTCCTCATTTCTTGGGTACAAATTTCTTGAACATTTACCTTTCAATCACGTAAGCACAGAACTCAGACCACTAACCTCAAACCATCCAATTCAGTTTAACAAATCAATAGATCTTTAAAAGCATCTGTGAACAGTTCTGGATCTTCACCTTGTTATTTTGAAATACACACAGCTTCTAAACTATGTGTGTGCAGGCACAGTAACCAAATGTTAAACAGAACTGAAGTGGCCAGATTTATTCTGTTGGAAGTTGTGAGAAGAGTGCTTATGTGCACATATGAATAGATACAGAGAGTGAGCAGCGAGGGGCAGGGAGAGAGAGAAGGTTTGGATATATTCTAGAATATTTGCTTTAAATTAAAATTGTGGGGTTTTTTTTCCCCCAGACACAAGCTATACCAACGTGCTTTTACTGCAAAAGGGTAAGAAATTACTCCACTAAGAAAGATGCATATCTAGGACAACAGAGTTACAGCCTCGGTAATGCATATTCTTTGTGGAAGTAAAAATTCTCTTAATCAAGTAACTCTATATCTGCACACTGCTTTCAATCAGGCTCCTTCTTTACATAACGGATCAATGGTAACAAATAAATGGGAGAATCAACACTTTGGAAGACTGAAATAACAGTAAAAGCTACATCACAAAATCTGAATACCTTCTTCTGATTGTGATGAAGGAAACAACACTGTTTATGATGAAGGAAACAACACTGTAATACCATTCTTCACACAAAGGATAGTGATAGGAAATTCTCAGTGCTTGAGTTACGGAACTGAATTCCCATCCAGGCAAAACCATACGGAACATGAGTGCTAAAGCCCACATAGTTACCTTTCTGCCTCTGTGTCCCTTTGTCCTTTTATTTATTTCTCCCTGAGGTGAAGACAACCTATCTGAATAACAGCCCTTTTTTGGGCAGAGATTCCATGGGTTGTTTCTTTCCACCAGCTGAAGCAGCTCCATTTGTCGTCTTACTTTGTTTTCTTCCCTTTGTTTCTGTAGCTGTTTAGGGTATCTTTCTGAGGCTGGAATGTATCTTTTCTCAGGCTTGTTTATGTTCCAGTCAGGTCTTTTGTTGTATTTTTCTGAAGGTTTAACTTGTCTTTCTTTTCTTGCATATTGTTCATACAGATCACTGTAAATGCCACCAGTCTCTTTTCCTGAATTTTTATCTATATACTGCATTTCCTTCTGGTATTTTTTACTGTTAGAGGTTTCTTTATATTCTATGGAAATATCAGGCGATCCACAACACACAGTTCTTTCCTCAGCTGACTCAGTGTATGCTGAAGTGTTAAAGTAATCTACAAAAAATAATAGAGAAAGTAGATTTTAACTCTAAGTTTAAGCTATTCAAACAATTTTTGAAGGACATGATACATGACTTATGCATGTATCTGAATCTATCGTTATTGATTTTATTCAAAAATTGGTTGTTACAGTTTTCTGGTTCTTATTCTTCCTACTGTGGAAGATAGATGGGACCAGCAGAAGCAAACTCAATAAGGAGGGGGCAAAAAAAAGTAAATTGGAGTACAAAATCAAGTAAAGCACAATCTATTTAAACTACATTATTTTAAAATGCAGAATTCTATTCATTTCCATCATTGTACCCAACGGTAAAGAGCAAGCACAGCTTCTGATTAGCTTTTCAGCAAGGTGATGGTTTGGTCATATTCAGAGCGCTATTGGGAATAACTGACTTTCTCAATCCTTGTCTTCTAATGGAAGTGGTTTGTTCCATTCTGACGTTATTAATAATAATTAATTAAGCCTTCTTTACTTAGGGGCATCCACAGAAGCATTATTTAATTTGTAAACTCTCCAAATTCAGAGTAAAATTTCTACCAGCACTAACCCCAAACTACTGTTTCTTAAGCAAACAGAAATAAACCCTTCAGTTCACACATGATAAGCTGATACATTTCTAAATACAAGGCGTAAAGTGACTGTAAGTTAGCACTGAATGTGCTCATTCACACCTCACCTACAACATTAATAAATGCTGACTAAGTTTGAGCTGGGTTTTTAAGGGTGTGGTACACAGTGAAGATAAAGACTGTGAAGTATTCTACCAGGATGGACCTGCAATTCTGTCAGGGTATTTAGCAGGCATTGTAGAAAGCTTTTCTAAACATTTGAATGTAAGCTCTCATTTTCTAATGAGTCCGGTTTTGTAACTCCAGAATCACTGATGATACTTCTGCCAGTATTTTCATGGATTCATGAGGAACCCAGCCCTGCTCTATTGAGGGGTGGCTGCAGAAACACAACCACAGAAACTCTGAGGGTCTCCACAACCAAGGCCTGGAGTCAGAATTGCAAATATTATGAAAGATTTGTGAAAGCACCCTTGTTCTCCTTTTGCAGCCTAAGAACAAGGAACATATGTAGTTGCAAAAGATAAATCAGGACATAGATAGCAGAAGTGACAAACTGCAAAGCTGAAACATGCTGAAACACAGTTAATGCAAATATTTCCATGGACCTCATGTCTGTATCGATTATGCTTAGGCAAGCAGGGCGTACTTAGGTGCAATCATCAGCAATTTTCCACTGTATGTTCCTGTATTTCGACTATATAAAGAGATGCTGGAAACCAATAATCGAGCAAGATGCATAACTCATACTGACTAGTCTCTTGACTCCGGCAGACTCCTCTTGCTTCACTGCTCCGTATCAAACCTGTGAATATTCACACTGAAGACTACAAATCCGTGTTTAAATGCCTTAATAAATTTAGTCCCACATGGCTTGTGACCATGACTTGCTCAACACTGTATTTCAGACTGCATGATTTAACTCTGTAACTGGTAAGTAACAACTTTATAGACCTGTAATTTATTTAAAGAATACAATGATATACTGTAATATACCAACGTGTCTTTGTCTGTCCACATATTTCCTCTAGTTTTACTCCGTTCTGAATTACAGTGATTTGGCTCAGTTTCACAAATATGCTATTCTACTGTCCTTCTTGAGGTGCACTGAAGTAATTGAATTTAAAGGCTGCATACCTGTCTGTACAGCACTGTCTTTCCGAGGAGAAGCCTGCTGATCAATGCGACTCATAATGTCATCACAAAAATTATGAGTTTGATGTGAAATGCCAGTATTACAATTTTCAAATTCTGTACCACCTAAAAAGAAGCAGAATTGTTCAATTTAGTCATGTATATTCCATTTAAACCATGCTATCAAGTTATCAGACTGTTGTGGTTTAGATCTCAAAGGAAGACTTAGAACTATGGTTCAGATTCTAATACTGTCCCTTTTTCACTGGAAATCTAATTGACAGCACATAGGAATTGAATATTCCCTATGCACTCCTGGTAGTATCTTTATATTTCTTCCTTAATGCAATATAGCATTTGGTGCTTACTGAAATACAGTGATGTTTTGCGTATTAGTTAACACTGGTATTTGTTTGGAAATAAGCAAACTGAAATGAAATTTGGTCAATGAAGAAAAGGCGCAATTTCTGACCCAGATGCAGACAGGGAAAAAAAAACCAACAAAGCAAACCCACAAATGACTTGCACACCAACACCAAAGGAATGAGCAAACTGAATATGAAAAGACTTGTACTTGCCAGCACCAAGATTCTTCTGAAGTTTTGAAATGTCATGTCCCTTCTGAGCCAAGTCTTGAATGCGCTGCTCTTGTTTTAATCTCTGTGCTAATTCTTGAGCTTTCTGCATTGTCTGATAGAGCTCGTTTCTCTTAAGAGTCACAAGTTCCTTTAAAAAAAAGTGGTAAAAATATGTGATAATTTATTTTGAGAACAAAATGAATAGGATTATTTACTTCCCATGGAATCTTCTTATTTTGGGTAAAGCTTTTTTTAAAGCAAACAGACAAAACCAGAGCTAGTTGAGTGGATGCAATGTGTAACACAGAACTTTTATGACTATAAGGATATATTCAGAACCTCTGCTATGCTAATGAAAGGTGTTCAATCCTAGCATTAAAAAGCAAGCACCTAAATCCTCAAACTTATTTGGATATTTATCTCCTTTCTAGTAACTTCATCTTCTCCCAAATTCTGCCTCATTTCAGCCACTTCTGGCTTCCTAGCTCATTGTGCCAAATAAAAGAAGTGTAAATAATAATTTAAAACCCATCCTCCTCCTAAAGGCAGAACATCCCTAAACATGAGGGTGACCGTTTCCAGGTTCCAGGCGCAGGAGACTGGGACAAGGAAAATCTCCTGTCCAAACCCCTATTGCTGTCTCATCCCTACTTCCTATTGCATTTGCAGGTGAAAGTCTAATGTATTTTCAGAGCTGTGCTATTACAGAGAAAGATGGCTTTTCCAATTTTTTACCAGTTTGTTCCAGAATTGAAAGGCATATGCTATGTTTCCATATAAAAACTCACAGAAATCACGGATCTGCATTTCTGCAGGTTTTAGACAAGGGGTATGTGTTAGAATCACCTTGTCTTATGACATGGAATCTGCTACTGTTCCAAACACGAAGCAAACTATAATAGCTGCTACTGTGCCAAAAGGATGAATAAAGCATCAGACAAGGCTTTTAACCTTCTACTAAGGTAAGAATGTATACAAATGCAAAATCTGCACTTAGAACTTATAACTTAACTTAGAACTTAACTCATATAGGAAAGGAGTATGTACAGCTCAGTGACAGTTAAAGGACAAAGCTCTAGAACATAAATATATTTAATGCAGAGTGAAAGCACATCCAGTGAGAAACTTCATGGTACTAAAGCATCTTAAACGCACTGAGTTACCAACAACAATAACTGGATCACATACTCTGAGGGTTTTCTTATTTATTTAAAATTTGCATTTTGAAATGCATGTTTCTGCATTATTTCAAATGACAATTCCATTTTTGCTAGTTATTATTTCTCTTCCTGAAAAGACCCTTGTCTGAAAAGAAAAAGGGACTCACCTTAAACTTGTGTGCTGTTATTAACTGAGGAAACGGATTTTGATTTCAAATGTCTAAATTTCTGACAGTTTCCATTTTCAAAACAATGAGATGCCAATTTGGAAGGTGAAGAACAAGATGCGTTTTCCTCAAACCCCAGTATTATTAGACTGCCTGTACTAAAGAAAAAGCAAAGCCCCACCTCCTTTTGTTTTTGTTTCAGCATATCTTCTTCAAACTGTTTCTGCATTTGTTCTTTTTCTCGTGCTAAGCGCAGTTCATCCTCTTGTTCTTCCCATTTTCTCTGCTCTTCCTCCAGTTGTTTCTTCTTCCGATTTTCTTCTACCTGAGCCATTATTGCTTTCTAGTAGCATCAGGAAAAAAAAAAAGAAAATTAAAAGATATAATATTAAGGCATTAAAAGCTATTAAAAAAATCAAGAGCATTTATTTCAAACACTTTTTGTTTCTTTTAATTTCTCATAAGGCAGGTAGATGCCCTCTTCCTTTTTATGTTTTAAAAAATGCTTTTACTTTTCTTGTAGAGAGATGATGGTCTAATCTACCTTAGGTACTATAAGTAATATTTTGATCTAGCAGAGTAACAGTTCAACCATTACATTTATACTAAGACTTCTTTAGACTGAGACATCATCATGCAGACACACGTTCAGCTGGAGTGCCACAGACATAATGTGAATGACTGTAGATAGAAATTTAAAGATTCATGGAGTGGGTACTGGTATCAGTTCTCCTGATGACAGTGGAGACTGAAGAAAAATGCACACAAACCTACTAGACCTCTAAAGACTGCGTGGCACCTTTTTTGAGGCAAGAATTCAGTTATAGAAATGCCACCATCTCGATACATATGCTAAAAGCAACCAGCAGAGTGTCATATATGTAGTACCATGAAACAACTGTATGTATGTAATCTGAAGTGTAAGAGTGCTTCACTGGGTTTTGGTATTAAATCTCATGCTTTCTGCACAAGACAACACTGTCTTTCATCCTTTCTTATTAAAATAGTGTTAGACTTGAAAACAAAAGTTTACCTGATGTTCTAACTGCTTCTGCCGCCGCCTGTCTCTCTCTTCAATCTGAGCAGGGTCCAGCAGAGCTGTCATTGAACGGAGGAAACTATGAACAAAGAAACATGTAGACGTTTTTAGTCATCAGAAAATAAGTGTAAAGACTTTCTTAATTAGAACCAGTTAGTTTTCAAGTAATATTTTCAGACTGAAGTTATCCCATTATGTTAATTCACATTTATGAAATTCATTTTACTAAAGAAGAAAGTACAGTTATTTCATTACTGAACAATGGAAATACTTGTGTTTTCCAAAAGTGAAATATCAGGTATTTCTAAAAAAAGCAAAAGCCAGATGAGTAAGATCCAAATATCAGATTTAAAGAATTTAATTTTCCTTTTTAAATTTCTGAGGAGGAATCAGAAATGTTCTGGCTGGGAGGATGCTTATCCTGACAAAGCTCACTTACCTGGCTTTCTGACTGTGTTCCAAGGCACTGCTTTTAGCAGCTTTTTCTACATTTCCCACCTTTAAAGGCATGAGACTGTCTGAAGCTGCAGGTGAAAAAGGGTGAATAACAGCAGTCAGCTCCTTAGGATCTGGTGACAGGCAAAGACTTTCAGGCTGCTTTTTGTGCATTCCATTTAAAGGGTGTTTTGCACTAGCATTAAGGTGGTTCTTTAAAGAATCAAAATGCACTGCCCATCTGTCATGCTCTTCAGCCTAAATACCAAGCAACAAAGAAACAGAAAAGCGCTCAATTACACTGCTCCTATCAAGTATGGTAACAAAACAGACAATGCACCTTTTGTAGGACAGGAACATTTGAAAAGCTCTTTTATGGAGCTACAATACAAACAGTAGTTAATTCCCTAAATGAGAAAACAGAAGTGTCTCTGTTGCTCTAAATACAAGTCAGATGAGAAGATACACTGCTGATCCATATACCTGGACCATATTGCTACTGTAAAACCATATTGCTACTGTATTTTCAGGGAAAAATTATTTTTTTTTTTTAAAAAAGTTAACACGGATTCAGGTTTTTTGGTACCGTTGTGTTTTGGTTGGTTTGTTGTTTGGGTTTTTTTGTTTCAATTTATATTACTGTTCCATTCCACAATTTTTCTAATAGTACTGGGAACTGCCTGATTGAGAGATCAGGTCCCTGTCCACCCTGCCATGCTCTCCTCCTGTTGCGTGCATACTCTCTAGCAACATGAGCAAGCAGTATCTCTTACGCTGTCCTACATTTGTCCCTCCATTTTAATTCTAGACAGTAGCAGAATTAATGTGCTTTGGGTAGAGATATTAATCTCCAAATTCCTATTTTTAGCTAGACAGGCCTGTTACAAAATACGCCTTCTTTCAAAATCTCTCCCATCCACAGCAACTACCACTGCACCCTAGCACTGTACCTAAAACTTCTGTAGAGGTGACATCCTGGGTTCAAGTCTCTCTTCTCCACCACCCACACTTATTTTTTGGCTCAGTGTTGGCCATTGGAACATGCCAATATATCACTAGTAAAGGATTTTTACCTAAGGGCCTTTGTTTTTGATATGGGTACTGTTTTCTCTTGACTAAAAGAACAGTTTCCCTGGAGAACGGCTGCCTCAGAACTTGTATTCAGCAGATTGAAACATAACATAGCCTGATATAATAAACTTTCTGTGAGGCCTTAAACAAAAATTCCTTTGTGTCAGAAAAGTTTCACACCTATTTAAAAAAAAAAAACAAAAACAAAACAACAAAACAAGAAGATCATAGTCCATACAATAAGAATCCAAATTATTCTTCCTCCTGTTCCCTGCGTTTTGTTCCCTTTGAACTTTGTAGTGTGTAAGCAGACCAGAGTGGTTGCAAAATTTACTCTTATGCACATCTGTGGTGCAGTACGCAGAAAGATTGTGGGTACAAGACCTAAAAACAAAAAATGTAGAGAAAATGAGATTAAGTGCATGTTAACTTCCTTTCAAAAAGAGGCTGGAAGGAAGATTACTGTTAGGATATTAACTGGTGACTGCAACCATCTTCCCACAGCACACCTATCAAATTAAAAACCAAGGCAGCTAATAAAGGAACCTTTCACAACTGTATTCCTTTCATAGTTTAAACAAACTTAGTATGCAAAGGAAATCTGATCCATTCCACAGTTCAGGAAAAGCACAGACTTGTGTTGTGTGCAGGTATGCAACCTGCCTTGGCAACAAGGGGTTTTTTTGGAGGATGGGTAGGAAAGCTGTCTTCTAACATTACTAACTATGGAATTAATGAAGAATTTCTCTAGGAATTGTCTAACTATACACAATTTACTCTCATGCTTTATGTGAGAGTAAGAAATTTTAATTCGGAAGGCCACAGGCTATCAACATTCATATCTATGAAATTTTGGTAACCAAGATTCCTGTTCACTAATAATACAGAACATCTCACAAGGTGAATACGTCTCCTGCAT
Source organism: Loriculus beryllinus (assembly GCA_039877255.1). Classification (NCBI taxonomy): domain Eukaryota; kingdom Metazoa; phylum Chordata; class Aves; order Psittaciformes; family Psittacidae; genus Loriculus; species Loriculus beryllinus. The sequence continues at coordinate 22,016 of JBCJKH010012816.1, forward strand.
GGTGAAAGATATAATCCTGGGTTAAAGCTGCGTACAGTAATTTGGAAATCTGTATTCTACCACTAGTAAAATCTCACTGCATGTTTCTTCACTTGAAAAGACAAAGTCTTTGGCAGAGTGTGTCAGTATCGGCCTGTGTAAGAAAGCAAAGTATTCAACTTACCTTGAAACTACTACTAGTAGAAGTAGGAACATATAAAGGAAAAAAAGTCAGCTTCTATATGAAAAACCTCCAGGGCTAAAAGCTAAATTGACCAAATTGGCCAACAGTGACAGTATTAAAAGTCTCTTTAGGTATTCTACCTGCAAAGTAATTATATTTGCCACTGTTTCCTTCTAAATCCAGCGTAAGAGACTTACATTCAACTGCTTTGAAAAACCAAAGGGTTAAAAAGGTAAGGCTATTTTCTTCAATACTTTTTGGAGAAGCATTTAAAAAGGTTTTATATGAGTACATGTGTACTAAAATACTGTTTCTAGAAACAGGATTTCAACACCACTGTGACACTGCAATTGTCTGTAACTTGCCTTCTCTTTTCTTATCTCCTTCTGTAGTCTACAGAAAAATTCCTTTTGAAGTGTGGCCATTGTCTCTACAGTACCTTCTAAACACCAGTTCTTTTGTTCAGTGGTGGGAAAGAAAAAAAAATACAGCAGTATCACTGCCTTCATCTCTGCAGCAAGCACTGTGACACATCACGTGAGACACACATAGTCTCTTCTCTGCCACTGCAATACCGGAACAATATCGGAATGTTTGATTAGACTGTCCTATGGAGCTATAGTGAAAACACGGACATGCTCCAGGTAATCACATCTTTGTTGCTATTCCATTAAGTCTAAAATGTCATATTTTATTTCTTATAACAAAAATGTGGAGAAAAACTCTTACTCCAAAAAGTCCCTGTAAATCACAGATACCTTTGATACATCAAGTTTTTCTTCTGTTTTTTGTAGCTTAGCTTCTTCCTTCTGTTTGTTCAACTTTTCAAGCCACTTCTTCTGTTGCTCATGCTTCAAAGCATTAAAAGGTTGTTCTTGTGGCACAGCTTCCTGAAATAAGGTAAGTGCTAGTCTAGTCTCTTCCTTGTACAAAAAATTCAGTTAACTTCTCTAGTCACATAATAATGACTTGGCAGAAATCTTTGCCCTCTGTTGCTGGGCATAACTGGGCTGTTCTCTTGCACAAAAAAGAAGATAATGAGTGGAAGTCTGTAACTGTAGCAAGTGTCTGACTGCTCCATAAAAATGTTTCAGTTGTTAGGAAGATGCTAAATAAGCCAATCTTTGGTCCATCAGCCTCTCACTCCAAAGAAACACTGTTATTTCTATATATCATGAATAAAAATCCCTTCCTTCTTCCTGTGGTTCACTGTTCAGTCTGTGTTCCAGGTAGATTCACCACCATGATCTAATCACCAGTAATCTGTCATGAGTAAATTCTAGATACCATCTTCACTCTTTGCTGCTTATTAGTGGATATCTCTATTATTTAGCAAACTCAATTAGCACTGAGTTTTCAATGCTATCTAACAAAAACCACTCTTCAATCTAGCAGTGACTCAAAAACTACTTCTTGAATCTTCTGCCATCAATATATTTTAGGTCTTCTATTTCTGATAGGTTCCCACTTCTCTTATTTCTTTAATGCATACTTAAAAGCTAATTACCACCTAATCTCACACCTCTAGTACTGTTCCTCACATCAGCCTTGAAAATGCAAGTCCTCAAAGCATCAATATTTTGATAAACATTCGTTCAAACACAATTCTTTAGACAGAGCAAAAAGGTCTACTGAATTCTTCTGGTTTCTACTGAAGAATTCACATCTACTGAAGAGACACATCTGTTGTCAATAAGTAAAAAGACACCTGCGTGCAATTTAGAATCTTGCTCTGAAAACAAATGCTGTGCAACTGACAACTGGTAAGTCAGAAGAACCATGATCAGAAGACTGCCCAGCTGGAGCAATTGAAATATTCAGTGGAACTTTAGTAGTATGGACAGAATTTTCTTCAGTGGTAAAAACTGAGTCAGCTGGAAAAATGGTCTGCAAATGAAGTGACTACTTTAAGACTTACTCAGCTCACCTGTTCTGTTTGTATTAAATAGCCTTTAACATATAATAAACAAGTAAATTATACTTCTAGAAGTTACTGTTCGTTAAAACTTCAGCCAAAACTTGTAACTTACACCCATCTTGTATCCAGTATTTCTCAATAATGTAGATTGAAACCAATTCTTATGGGGCAGAGCAGTAACTTTTATAGGAATGCTGAGTATGCCACAAAAGCAAAGCAATTTGCTTCTGCTATAAAAACTGACAGCAGGTACAATCCTAACTTCCCTTCAATGGCAATCAATTTCACTGGAGAAGTCTCATCTGAGTACAATATATTTATCTGACACAGCATTTTCAGAGTGACAGCTGACTTTTTAAAAGGCAAGTTAGACTAGAAGTCAAAATGCTATGCTCATTATTATTTAAGAAACCAAATATATGTGAGAGCTCATGAACAATATAGATAAATACATAACCAGGAATTACCTTTGATACTGTTCCCCAAAACAAAACTAGAAAATATTTATACCAGTCAGTTAGGAATCAACCTAGGAGGACACGAATGGATTTGTTCATGCTACAAATATCTTACTTTGTGAAGTTACAAGCTGGAATAATGTGAAACAGGGAGTTGTAGGAATTCATGTCATGAAAGAGTTTAAAGTGACCACTGAGACTGGATTCTACTGGATTCATACAGAAAAGAAAATCTTGTATGAATTAGAAGTTGACCTGGAACAGTGCTGTGTGGAAACTGTGTGCTCTTTTGTGTTCATTGATAGCCTTACCGTATGTGGATCATCTGGTTCCACTTTCTCTTTATGGATTTTATTATTGCCAGGTTTTTTCCAGAAATTACCCCCTTCTTCCAAACCTTCTTTCAGTTTCTTCTTCAGTGCTACCTGTTCATCTTCAAAAAGTCAAACTCTGGTTAAGAATTCCTAATATAAACATCAACAGTTTCTTAAAAAACATAACAAAACAAAAAGCAGTGCATGTCTGTATTTTGACTGTAAAATGGAATTAACAGTAATAGCCTACAATGACTGCATCCAAGTCTCTGCCCAGAGATACAGAGATAAATGGGAAATCTCTCTGGGAAGATTACAATACATTGAAGGCTTAATTTCCCATTGAAAAAGAAAAAACTAACAAATAACCACATAAGTAAATTCTCTCAATTTTATTGTACTAATCTTGGACTAGTTTAATATTATTAAAACCACTGGAATTATACATGAAAGCTACTGACAATGCAGAATCAAACCCTGAAATGAGATGGTCTATACTCTAACTGAATTCAAAACACAACACTCTTGGCATGTGAATCATAAACAGCTTAACTTGTCAGACAGAATTTACTACTGTGTTCCATGTTTTTCTTTTTCTACAGAGATTCCCCTTGGTTGGTGACGAGGCAGGACTAGAAACTGTTTCATGTTCCAACTGCAATTTGATATATTCAGTCACACTTGTAGATTAGGGGGATGCTTTTCTCAGTAAAAACCAAAAGAATTTGTTAAGAATAATGGCTATCAGCTACTGACTGAATATAACAAAATCAGTGGCAAGTAACTCCTAAAATAGTAAGCATAACAATATATTCTTTGCGATAATAGCTATTTGGTTAAGAAACATTTCTGCAAGAATTTAATGATAGCATTTGCGTAAAATTATGAAATCCAAGAAACTTAATCTGTCTTGGAGACTAATAAAACTGTGTACCTTCCAATTTGTAGCAATGCACTGATGTAAGTAAATTTAAGAGCATAAGGAACACAAGTTTCTTGCCATCCTGAATGTAATAAATTGACCAGAAATATATTCTGCGTAAGTACCTAATTCCTTTTTCCATTGGGTCTTCCTAAATTCTAACAAGGCTTTCTCCCTTTCTCTTTCACCCAACGTAGTAAACATGTCAGCAGGTTTCCATGAATCCTTTCTAGAGAAAAGGAGAGGAAAAAAGGTCATTTTACCTCAAAAGCGAATCTGTTGATTTTAAAGGTAACTTTTAAATTAGTATTTATAAAGATTCTTACTGTGATTAAGAGCTACAACTCCACTCTATCAAAGATATATGTTTTGTAATCGGTAATGCATATCTACGTACGTAACTTTCTGTCCTGGCTGTGGATCTGCTTCTTGTTTCCTGCTTGAATCAGAGCTGGCTTCATCTGGAACAGATGAAACTTCACAAGTTTTTTGGAGTAATGTTACAATATTTTCCTCTGATGCCTCAGTAGTAGCTGTGGTAGAATATTAATATATATAAAATATATATATATAAATATGAGCATTGGCCTTTCTTCAACATTGAGTAAATACTTCAAAACCAGGAGAAATTTGCAATTTCTCCACTATTTAACACAACTGTTGTAATGTTAAGGCACATTAAGTTCCAACTTCACAGGGTATTTTTAGAATGCTAGACTTACAATAACTTATTCCTGGCTAAGAGCTCAGCCTTTGGAACTTTACTTAATTGCAGTGTGTCTTATGGCAAAAAACTGACCACCTCCATTGGTCTACAAACAGGAAGATATGCAATAGTTTTTATGCTTCTAAGTAGAGGAATGGGAAAAGAAACCCACAACTATTCAACGGTTAGGCAAAAAGATAAATCTTTGGGCCAAAGGATAAAGGCACTATTGCTCTTGGGACACACAGCTAGACCTGAACTCATCGCAAAACTAGGAGAGCCTGTCTTTTTGAGGAACTGGGTTGTTTGGTGGGTATTTTTTGTTCTGGTTTGTGTTGCTTTCCCAGACTCCTAATGGTAATGGTACAGTGCAGTTCCACTATGTTCTTTTTTCCCCAGTGTAAAATGGTTCCTTTTTTGCATGGAATATTGACAGAACTGCTTGCAGTTTTGCTCTTCAATAAAATATATAATTAAGCAATCCTTAGTTTTTATTGTTAAAATTATCAAATGCATGGTTCCTAACAGTAACAGGCAATTTCACATTGACAACAGCAAACAGTATTTTGTCTGAGATTAAACATGCAAGTAACATCTCCACAGCCTGCAAATAAACTTAAATGATGAACTCTAAGTTAACCTTTCATATTTTGCTCTGTTTCCATGAAACTAGGTTAAGTATCGGTATCTTACCCATTTCCTCTTGCTTCTCATTATTAGTCTCAGAGATGCTTCCAGTTCCTTCTTTTACAGTCAACAAAATCTGCTGAAGCTGTTCTTGTGTTAAACACGCAAAACTATTTAGGTCTTCCGTTGATACACATGGGTTTTGAGGTTTCTGTTTGTTTTTTTTAAGAACATTAGGATTCTCTGAATTGGGATATCTGTTTGTGCTACCTCTTTGGAAAATCAAAGAGTGGTCTTTAGTTGTGGCTTCATCTGAGGAGTGTTTAGGGCCTTGCTTTTTTTCACCTTTTGTTATTGATAATCTTGATTCGCTCCTTGGTTTTGTTAAGTTTTCCTGCTTGATACAAGCATTTTGCGTTGACCTCAGAACATGCGCAGTGTGCCTCATTCTCAATGCCTGTTTAGATGCTCTGCCTTTGTTGCCTATCTGTTAAAGCAATAAGATTTGGCCATAAATTAAATAAGGAAATATAGTTGAAAAAATTGCATGGGTAACAAATATAAAAAAGATTGAAGCACCAGGTCAAGTGTCATTTTTCTTTGTTACATCAATAGAAACTAACTCAGTATAAACTACTGAAGTATCTTCATGGGTATGACAAATACCTTTGAGGAGAATACAATACCTAATTGTGAATTTTTCAAATGGACAGTATGATAAATACCTTTCAAAAATTTTTTGAATTGTGAATATTTCAAATGGACAGTATGATAAATACCCTTATGTAGCAGAACATTTAGAAGAATTAACAGACATTAATTTTCCTTTTCTTTGGTGTTTCTGATGCCTGGCTCCAAACAAGTATATGTTACCACCATTCAGCCAGTATTATTTTAGTGTCAGTTCTTCTATTCTGTACTAAAGTTTTATCCTTTTCAAGGTCCTTGATCTACAGCTGTAATTATCTCTTATGTATTGAGACCTTGCTTTCTTTGCCCAACCCATTCCAGTCATAGAACTTTTAATTAATCCTTTCTAACAGCTATTAAGAACCTGAGAAGTCACAGAGTATCAAGTTGGAAGGGACTCGTAAGTACATATTTATCTTCCACAAATATCACTGATTACAAGCATTTAGACAGTTCAAATGTGTTCTCAAATTTCTGTGTTAACTAGTTAATTTGTATGCTTTAAGCAAAGAAGTAATTTTTCCACTTACCTTCACAGCAGGCTCTGATTTATCTTTTGGGAAACAAGCACAAACATGTGAAAGAAGTGGTTAAAAACAACTTCCTCCTGAAAAAAATCTTGAGAAATTAGTAAATAATTATATTCATCTGATTTTTGTAAGGCAGGGAGAGCGGGGGGAAGTACTTTCCCTGTAACATCTGCCTCAGTTTTATCATTTTATTTTTTTCCAGAATACACACTTCAAAAGTATGCTGGGAAAAAAAGATATATTCCAGTAACTGTTTTCAGTTTTATATTGATCTAATAAAATTACTGTGTCGGTCTGATCCTCAACTCCTATTCATTGTTCTCAGACAGCTCTGTGGTAATGGCTTATTTTTTAACTGTAATTTTTCAGTTTGCTTTCTTTTCACACTCTTCCAGGACAGTCCTTGCATCCAAGCCCATCTTATTATATGAGTTTACCTGTCTCGATCACTGAAAGCCCAAAGAAACAATACTTGCATAATCACACTATCCATTATTGTTCCCCTTACCTATGCCCTGAAATAGTCCTCAGTCTTTTAATTCAGATCTTTCAGGATGCATAGATGTGTAGTGGTCTCAGTAAGTACTATGTTTGATATACTTGAATAAAGATCATAATATTAACACATAGATGGGATGTGGTACTCAAGAAATTATGCACATAGAATCATAGAATAGTTAGGGTTGGAAAGGACCTTAAGATGATCTAGTTCCAATCCCTCTGCCATGGGCAGGGACACCTCACATACGGCAAATGGAAAAGAGTGAGAAAATAGCAACTGTGATATGTTAGTGGAACACATCTGTTGGAAACAAGGCTTCTTTAGCTGCACTATGCAGTTATTGCTTTGGCAGTGGTTGTTGCATATTTTGCAGTGGTAACACCTATACCTTTTTTTTTTTTTGTGCATCATCAGTTAATGGCAAAGTGGAAAACACTAACTTCTTAAAGCCTGCAGACCCACAATATTAATAGTTTCCAACCTAGATAAACATTTTAGAACTTAAGACAACTGAATTGTTTTGCAAGACAGCCATTAAATCTTGAACCATCTTAGTTATGTTTCAGTAGCAAGAGTTCTGCGGCCATGTTTATCAGTGGGTTCTCAAGCACCCATCCCTCATTGGAGTACGCAAAAGTCACTTTTTGCTTCTTTCTGGCTATTCACAACCTACATAGTGGGATTATATGTGCTATGCAAACCTAACTTCTCTGTGGAAAGGAGAAAGAAACATAAATAGTGCCTTTGCCATGACTGGGGGGAATGCATAATGTGGCTCCGAAGTGCTGCTTCAGGGTTATTTTCTTGGTTTATTTGGCGGTTGTTGGTTTTATTCCCCGTGTAACAGAGAAACAACGAGTAGCACCTTAATCTACTGCAGAATAACCCTCCTTCAGCCCCTAAGACTATGAGCAATAGTTGACAGAAAAAAAAAGAAATTCAAAAGTAATAGGATGCAATTGTTTTATACAGTTCAACTCAAGGAAATACTGTTTATACCAGTTGTATAAACACGTTAAGCTAGTTTAAGGCTAGTTCAAAATCAGAGGTAATGCTTTATCTTAGAGCCCTATCCAGCCAGTGATGCTGAAGATCATTTGTAGCATTGCTCTTTGTGGTACTGCAAGGTTCCCAATACACTGGTATTCCTAAGTGACTCGGAATACCCCACAATGCCTCATTAGACACCTGAATGGTAAATGCAGAAAATGAAATACAATTTAGGGGGCACTAAACAGAATATTTCTGTATCCTGACTGCTATATAGAACAGTCAAGGAAAGTGGACTTGTGCTTGTATAGAAACATACATCTGACAAATCACAAAAACAGACTTATTAATGCTTTATTATGAGCATATACTGGAAAAGTATTTCAGGTGGTAGTAATGAGAGCTAGCCTAAATAAATTGCTTACTGGAAACTATAAACACCAACTGCCACGTATCAAAGCTGCTTTAAAGTCAGAAATGTGACTAATGATATAACTCTGTGTAAACAAAGCAGAGTTATTGGGCCTCTTTTTCCTCGGTAAGGTAGATGCTATAATTACAGAAATTATCAAGTTATGCCAGTCAATATATAAAAGTATTTAACTTCTTACGAATGGAGAGACAAGCTGTAAAGAGTCAAGATTATCTGCCAGCTGTTCACCAGTGGAAAGAGTATACAGAAAGTCATTCTCAACCTACTGTTCAGTATCAAGTTGATGAGCAAGAGGCCTTGTAATTAACAATGCAAATATATTCTTCCTAATCTGAAAAATATTTGAATAAAGCTGTGCTTCACGTTGCTTGGATCTCAGATTTAAGTTCAAGAAGCTTTAAAGATTACTTGAGATAAATGATTTTAAACAAATACCATAAGCAGCTAAAATTAGCCTAGGCTTTCCATCCAGCACTTCAGTTTCAAGCTTCAGTCCATCACTGCAAAACAAGAGAGAATGGAATCTGAAATATTAAGTAACTGATAATGGTAAGATTTTTACATGAGTAACAAGGGCAACTGTACATAATTATAATATAGTATTTACTGTTGATCCAGATGGTCTTTCATAACCCCAAGTTTCCTATGTTTGTGAGAAGTTACTTAATATGAAGAAATTGACAGCTCTTGAAGAGCGTATATTATTACTACTGATACTAGAAAATTTGGATTTTCATGTTGCAAAGTAAACCTTCCTGCTGAAGGTGCCACTCTGTATTTTTATACGCAGCAATACACCGGCCTCAAAAATTTAATAATCCTACAATATCAACTGTCAGGTACAATTAAAATCATAGATGCTAAAAATGCTAAACACGTCTCCCTGGATGCCAGTGCTGATCAGGGAGGGACTGTATTCTGCAATCAGTCTTTAACTGTGCTTCTATGCACAGCTCGCACGCAACCTTGTAACTCGCAGGACAGCACAGAGGTACCTGAAGCTGTAACCCCAGGCGGTCAACTCGCACCCGGCAGCCGAGCCGAGCCCAGCACTATCTCCTCTGCAGAAGGCTTGCGGCTGCGGGGCAGATCGCAAGAAGGGGCCCGGTTCTGGCGCGGCCACCCATGAGCCGGCATGGCCCGGGGGGTCCCTGGCTGGCTGGGGTGCTTACCCTGCCGGGGCACGGCGCTTCGAGCATCTCATCCCCCCGAACCATTTTGCAGACCCTCTCCCACGAGAAGAGTGTGCTACCCCCCGGCTTTGTCACGGAGATGGCTCCCCTCACCAACGCCTCAGCCGCAGCGCGGGTGCACCGCGGGGCTCTCGCCAGAGCCGGGCAAGGGAAGGCCATGCAGGCTCCCGGACCATGAGGGTCCGAGGCCGTCCCTCCCCGGCCATGGTAATGGCTCCTGCTGCCAGACCCGCGAGTCCTCCCCTCCCTGCCCACCCGTCTTACCCCAGGTTCATGGCTCTGCCCGGCAACGGACGCTGAGGGCCGCCCTCTCTCCCGAGTGTACTGTTGTTGCCAGCCCCGAGCAAGGAACCGGGAGCCCATAGGCTTCCCGCGGAGCGGCAACCTCGCCAATGGACTCCTCGTACACTGCGGGGCCCGCCGCAGCGAGGCCTTGTGGGGGATGGAGTCCCGCGACCGGGAGACTCCGCGCAAGTCCGGGTGCAGAGCATAGTCCTGGGGGCGCTCCCGGCTGTACAAGGACGAGCGGGTCCGTGTGGAGGGGCGGGGGGAATGGTGGCGCGGTGAGGGATGGAAGGGTGGGTGCGCTGCGGAGGGAGGGGAAGCGCGGGCGCCTGGCTTTACAGCGTCCGGAGAAGTGGCCGTTCGCCTTTTATTTGTCTAGTTTCTTTCCCCTGGTTGGTTTTGACAAAGCGAACAAGGTAGGGAAGAGGGGCGTGCGGCTGAAGACGGAAAAGAAATGGCAAGGGACGGGTTCTGTGCCGAGCCGGTGAGGAGTTTCACCTGCCCACCGGGGTTCTGACGCCGTGCGGAGAACGGCGGCCTCGGCATCCCGTGGGGAATGGGGGTGGTGGATGCGCCAAGTAGCTGAGGACGAAAGAGCGGCGGGAGGGCCGTCCCGGTGGCGAGCCCCGGCTGGGCCATCTCCTGCGGTGGGTTTCGTCCTGATCTTGCCCTGTCTGGAGCGGGCGGTTCTGTCATGAGGCACGGTGGCGCTTGCTCTACTTGGGGCTACTGCAGTGTTTCTGAGTGCCTGGCTTGTCGGAGCTCGTGATGTAGCCCTTGGCAGCCGTCACTGCTTTCGGTGGGTCCCGCAAACCACGCTCTGGGGGTTGGTGGGTCTTCGTGGACCACTTCTGACGCTCTTGAGAAGCGTATTAGGAAATGAATATTAAGCACTGTCCGTGCGAAGTAAATGAATCTACATTTTGCCTCATTTTTAGGGAAAGCATCTTCAATTTACGTAGAGGATTTGGCTGTGTTGAAGAGTACGGTCGGCTTCAATAAAGTGCTTCAAAGCCCGTTTAGATCTTCTGCTCCTCAAGATGGTATTAAATAGCTTACTTTTAAAACCAGTGCTTACTGAAATCTTCATTTCAAAGGACGTCAAGATCTTAAGATCTGTCTTGAATGGTCTTGCTTCTAGATGTAGTTAATTTTGTCTGGCAACAGGTGCCATATATTTAGGGGCAGTGATGACAGCAGCTCACAGTAATAGCAGTTTTACCCTTTTGAGACTACAAAGAAAACAAATGTGTTTGTCAAACAAACATTCATATTTCTAAACTTTTGGTGTACATTTTTTTTGGGGGGGAGGTGGGGGAAGGTGGTCTCTATTGATATTCATAGTTCCTTCAATTAATTTAACAGTGGTTATATACCAATTAAATTATGTTCTCTTTAATTCCCTCAAAACACGCAAAGTAAGGTGTTAAAATCCCCTTAACCTTACTCTATTTTTTTTCACTATCCTATTTCTCCCAAAACTTAAATCATTGAAATGAACTGTTACCATAGACAGATTAAATCCTGCAGACAGTCACCTCTAGATTGATGGAAGAGATGGCTGAAGCATTTTCTTCTTCCTAGTCAGCTTGCAGCATCTACAGTCTCTCAAAACATTGTGCCTGTAGGAAGCAGCTCTCTAATCTGCCTGGTTTCCTCCCAGCTGGATGTACCTGGTCATGGTGTGATAAGAGCTGCAAGAGAATGTTGTATTGTGATGAGCAGGGCATGACTAGCTACGTAAAGTTCACTCATAATTTCCTTTTCATTGACTCATCTCGTTTTTTCTGGACCAGTCATGGCCAAACAAAAGAAAAGGAGAGTGGGCACTAAGTCATTCTTCACCAATTTAAAACTTGTATTTCACAATGGATTTGCCAGATTAATATATTTTATTATACTTGCAGACTTTTAACTACTACAGCCAACCAGACCTGTCTCCTGATTTGCCTCCTGACAGCAGGTGGCAATCTAGTTTAAAGCATCTATTCAAAAGTTTAACTGTCATACAGAAAATCAGGACTGTAAAACCTCAGTTTTGCTAGGCAAGTGTGAAATAGGGGCTTTCAGAAAGCTGATAGTTGATCAAATGCTGCGGTGTCCAGGATGACACCAGAATTAAGATTAAATAGTCCTTTAAATGCAAATCACAGTGGTTTCAAGACCTGGGGAAAAACCCCAGTGCTATTCTTTGTCTACAAGACCATTCAGAAAACTTTTTCTACACATAGGGAACTGGAGGTTCTATGATGGAATAGGGTTGAAGGGAACAATATGCAGGCTTAGTAGATAATTAATCACGAGTCTGTTTCAAAAAGCCCTCCAATATTAAAGAGCAGTTCAGGCTCTTAACATCAGATTGTTGGCTATAGCATTATGGAGGAAAGGAATGCTTTCAAAATGACAGAATAAACCAGTTCTCTATATTTTATGTTTAAGTCTGTTCTATATTTAATGCTGTTTGTCAATGAACGTGTAAAATGTCATGGAAAATTCACACAGTAGATTACAGGAAGGCTGTAATGCGGGTACACTACTACATCAGTGTTCAGTTTTCATAGCTGCAGAACACTGGTCACTTTTTGTTCAGGTCATACCAGGTCTATAGTAAACATCTACTTAATGGAGTTAATCATGCTAATTGCTGTGCTTTGATGAAACTGCATGTGTTTGGTTTTGCTATCATTAAAAAAGTGAGAATCGGGAAAGATGAAACAAAGTCACCCAGTAGCCCTGTCTGAATTCATCCTCACTTACCCATTACATTGGTGGCATGCTGATTTACTCCTTGTTTTCAGACTTCTTGCCCCCATGCATGGGAGCATTTGCATAACTTTTAGTATATGAGATTCCCGCTAACCTTTCTGACTTCCAGGGAGAAAGCAAATTTTTTGGCTTGCTGTGTTTGAAGCTCTGTCCAAGAGTTATTAAACTTCAGATATTTTTAAACCATTTTTTAACCCAAATTTTATACCTTATTTGCACAATATATATATATATTTATGGCCAAAGGCAGCAGAGGCTTGAGAGTGAAAAGAGTAAGGCTTGGTTAGTCTAAATAAATTTAGTAATTAATTTCCTTCAAAAAGAAAAGTCCCTTATATTTTATACTATTATAAGGCAAAGAAACATATCAAATGGCCTGTTGATTCACCAAAGTCACATCCCTAAGAGACTTATATTTACATTCTGCCCTGGGATGCACATTTCATTCTGAAGTAAATGCATATACATGTACCACAAGCCAAAAACTGAGCTTCCTCACTATTCCAAACTTGAGCACATACGCTGTTCCATAAGATGCAGATGGAAAAAAGTAAAACATGCTTAAGTGTGCATTGTTGGAGAGGAAGGAATTAACCACAATGTACCTTTCCTCTTGGTTTGACTAGTAGTCTGAATGGAATTTCACTACATAAAGCATGTGAGTATCTGTACTCCTTTTACTCTGTTGAACAGGCTGTTGCCCTTTGATACCTGAAGCAGAACTGGTTTGGCTTGCATGTAAGGTGTCAGGTTAATTCTTTAACAGCAATACCATAGATGAAGTTGGCCAAAACAATTTTCTTTTGTGCATTCCTTTGTCAAATGCCATTTTTGAAGGCTTGTATTTTGTGAAGTGCAAGATTTTTATATAATTAAATGGAAATAAGCAGACTTTAACTTGTTTAAAAGGACTTCCTACTTTAAAAATTATCACTCCTTCCATTAATGAACACTTGGCTTTGTATTATCAGTTCTTTTTTTTTTCTCTCTAACTACCCTGGAAATTTCCTCCTGAAATATCATGTGTCACTCCCACATTAAGAAGCAGAATTCTAAAAATATCCAATATCTCTCAATCACAGTTGTGAATCAGAGTTTCATAAGGAATCCCTATGTAATGTTTATATGTCGTGAGAAGGATTGTATCAAAGCGTTTATCTGAAAGGAGAATTACTCTGTCCCACAGCCGGACAGTTACCTAGCATGCACTGAGAGTCCATGGTGTACTGATGCTGATAGTACAGATTTTAACGCAGTTTGATTGCCTATAAATTGACATACTTCTCAAATGAGCAAGAAAATCTATCACGTTTTTTTAAGAAACAATAAAGGAGTCTTTGAAGATAAATCCTGCTCTGATACACATTAAAAAAATAGTTTTTTTCATCTTTCAGTATTTGCTATGATTTTAAATCATGGGAACCTTTCAACTTTAAGACTATTATTCTATTTTATTTGAAGAGTTTTAACATAGGTTGCATCAGATAGTAAAACTCCAGCCTTAATTTGTGATTTTATCTTCCCTGTATCTTTTCACTAGATATTAAATACTTGCCTTTGCTGACATACATTTTTTAAATATGTGGTATGGAATCTATATATTATCGTTAGGCTTTTCTGTATTTTGGACTGGATGATTTAGCCGTGCATTCCAAACTCTATAATATAATTCATGGCATTATGTCTGATTGTATGGACTATACTCTAACTTGCCAGGCTTCCATATTATAAATAATGCTTGTAGTTTTATTTACTGATTCTTACCTGCAGAATTCCATATGAATGCTAGAATCCAGTATAATAGATATGACAGCAGTTGATGTGAAATATCTGAAGAAATCTAAACATTGTTTCCTGCTACTTCTTGTCCAAAAATATCATTTAAAGGCTGTATGCTTTTAAGAAGAATAGAGGAGATAATACTTGTTACTATAACAAAAGGACTGCTTGAATGCTTGCAGGAAGAGTTAACCAGGGTTTATTTATTTCCTGATAAATTAATCACCAGCATTCCTAAATCCTTGACTTATCATTCCAAAGGACTGAATAAAAATGCTTTCAGGCTACATGCATCTCTCCTAAGGATCATGAAACACTATACAAAGCACTTCACTCATTAATTAAACTTTCTAATAGCCCACATAAGCAAGGTAAGAGGATGAGATTTCAGTGGGAGGTAGGTGTTATGAAAGTCCCATCAGGTGGCTGCCTTGATCTCCAGACACATAAATAGCATTAATATCTGGTCTTAAGTGACTTGAAAGAACAAGTCCCATTGATTTTTCAATCACTTACATACTCATGAAAACCCCACTCAGAATTGTTAGGCTTATTTTCTAGGTGGATAAATGGACTGGCACAGTGGTTAAATTCAGATTGTTACTGATGGCTACTGGAAGCTAGAACAATGGGGTTTTGGCCTGGGGTTAGGTTTGTAAATTCATTTACAATACAAATGCAGCTGAGGGTCCCCCAAGAATACATTTTTTTTAGGCTTTGCATATGCAGTGTAACCAGACTCTCTTTGTCATTGTTGCTACATGGGGGTGTATTTTTTAAATAGTTGAATATACTGCAAGTATGGTTTGATTTCATAAATAACTACTTTATTTGATTTTTAACTTAATTTTGGGGGTGATTTCCCAAAACTTTTCAGAATAGAAAGTGTATCTTTTTACCCTACAGTTACAGAGATCATCGTCCTTGTTTTTAACGTGTATGTAGTTTCTCTGTGACGCACAGCCAGATGTGGTAAAGTAAATCAGGAATGTCCTTAAGGTGTGTTTAATTTCTTCATGAAATTTAGTATTTTAAACTAGAGAGAAGCTGAGCCCAAAGGTGAGTGAACAGCAAATCCTTGTCAAATGCTCTACAGATGAGCATTGACACAAAGGTGACTGCTGAAGAACCCTCAAAGCATAAAAATGTCTTATATGCTACTGGACAGGCTCAAATTCATATCTGGTTTTCAGGTCTTCAGAAGTTAAATGGGAAACCTACAAGTTTTGGTCTTGCTTCCAATACATTTTAGGGAATGTAAATGAAAGGTTTTAGATTTGTTTTCTTGATTGCTTCCTGCAAAAGCAAAATGATGAAGAGTAACTATCAACTTTATGCAATCAAATGCCAGCATGACATGGTCTTAATCTTTAGCTAGCATACTTGACAATTAATGAAATGAATGTATGAACTGTATGCCAAATAAACTGACTGTTGAAATCAAACAAAATCTTGCTTTCAAGAAAATCAGTTGCTTTTTGGGACTCCAACTGATACAAGACTGCGTGTTCTGATTTTAAAATAGTATTCCAAACAGGAGCTTACATGATATGCATAAATTAGAGTTTATATCTGATATCATGGATTACTACACACTGAAAAGTTTTTAAACACTAGCATATTTCTAAACTATATTCCTATGTAGCAGAGGAATGCAGTTCCTGAAACCTGCCTTTATGGCCAAGAAATGTGCAGGCCCTACTTATCATACTTTGTTTTCAGTGTAGGGTATTACATTTCCTTCCCTTCATATTTATGGATTTAAATTACAGTTATCCTTGAGATTGTGCTACTAGGCGTAGTCTTTGTATTGTTTCTGTATAACTTGTTCCCTTGCAATGACTATTATATGGAGGATTGGTACTTTTCTGTTCTGAAATATAAACAGTTTGGACCACCAAGAAGCACATAAGGAATGCAGGGAAACTGTGCTTATTGCATATGCATTACTGAACAACATTAAATCAGGAAGAAAAACTTGGAAGTAATCCACCCAGATTTATGTAAATTGAAGACTACAGCAGTCTTCTCTTTTTGTAACCTTCAACTCCATCAGTTTGACTGGGTTGCGGCCAAATTAATGGGTGGCAAAAATTGTTGTTGCTCCAGTGGAGTTGTGCTGTATCAGAACAACAGTAAATCCTACTTTCCTGTTGATATAAACTCTTTAATTAGCTTCTTGGGCTTTATAGCATTTGCCTAAGTATTTGTAAAGTATCTGCTATATT
>JBCJKH010012823.1:0-55211 GCA_039877255.1 Loriculus beryllinus
GGGTGCCATGGTTTAGTGTGAGGTGTCCCTGCTTACGGCAGGGGGGTTGGAACTGGATGATCTTAAGGTCCTTTCCAGCCCTAACTATTCTATAATAAGTGGCTCCAGCACTCTGCCTGCATTAACCTAAATTAGACTAGGATAACAATCTCAGTGTAACTAAGTGTTTCTGACAAAACTAGACTATCACCTAGGAGGCTGTATAAATTCTTCAGAAGCAATGGAAGTAACATCTAATAACGTCCAGAGAAAGAGAGCACTAATTTCATACTCAGCAGATGCCTCTCCCCAGGGGAAAAAAGTTCCGAGTTGTATCAACATCAAATAATGACACACAAGTGATGAGAAATGGTCCTGCCCCTGCTTGGGCTGGTGTTCTTCCCCCTTTCCTTTTGCAGAATGGGTTGGCCGAGTCCCTGCAGGGTGGGTTTAACGTGCAGGGAGGATTATTTCCTTGTTGTGGTGGGTGTGTGCTGGGGAATGCGAGCAGAGCAGAGGAGCGAGGTGCAGCGCTGGGTACGGTAACAGGCGCTGCATCGCCGAGAGCAGGAGCCCTCTGCACATCGCTTCTGATAGGGCTCCGAATCGGAACGGAGGTGGAGGGAGACTGCCCACAGAGTTGAGAGGGGAATGGACTTAGAATGAAGAATTAGTATCAGAAGGTAAAGCCCTTCCTGTGAAACTAGATCTGAACTGGAATGGGTCATAGCTTGCTTTTGTGGGGAGAGGGGATGCACTTTGTGATGTGATCCGTTTGTTAGTGGTGTTTCAAGAGGGTGTTTGTACTTTTGTTCCTGCACACCAGAAGGAGTGTTTTAAAAGGCTGTGTGTCATTCTGTGGTTTAGGTAAAGAGAGCACAGCTAACATACTTTTAAACTGCCAGGAAGAGAAGAGAATGGCACAGAGCTTGGGCAGTTTCTGATTGCAACTGATTGCTTATGTATGGAGGAACAATGCAATCCTTTATCTCAAATGATTCTTGGTATAGTTTGTGGGCTCTCTTGATCACTTCTGGAGATTTGTTGCATAGAAATAAGATTACAGCATGTTTTCCATTTCCCTGTCTTTTTGCTGAGAAATGTGTTTTATCAGTTAATGTAGAGCACTGATATTTTGGGGTGGGTTTTTCTTCCCCCTAATGTGGAGTTTGTTTGCATAAAAATGGGGAAATGAAAGATTTAATAATAACTCAAGATATGGGTAAATGCTTTAGACAGGTGGTCTATGTAGCTGGGTAGCAGCATAGGTTTTATTTACACTACCTTTCCCTGGTGAAAACTATGCTGGTGTAGTTGCCCATCACAATTGCACCATGCACAGGGTCAAAACCAAATATTCTTCCAGGAAAATAACCCAAATTGCTTCATGTAAAACTCTGAGGAGAATGTTGGTGATCTTCTCCCTTTCCCCCCCACCAGATTGAATTTGACAAGGCGATATTTGTACTTGGGAAAGACTTAACATATAAAGATGACAAAAGAGTATCAGAAGTTGTCAGAGCCCCAACAGAAGTTCAGTTGCTATGGCAGCGGAATCACAAGGCATTAACTTCTCAGCAGCCATTTGGAAACCGTCCTTCAGTCAATTTGAACATCAATAGGAAAGGGATGAACGTTAAGAGAACACGGGGATAGTGAATGAGAAGAGCAAGTTGTAACAAGTGATTTGAAAAAACAACCAATTAGAGCTTCCTTATTGCCACAAAGGGATCTGTGAAATCTTGCAGGTGCTTATAAAAATAGGGTTTATCTGTAGAAATTGCTTTGGTGAGTACAGTGTTGTTGATTAGGATCTGCATTTCCTAGCACAGCATCTTTAGCTTCGACCTGTTGATTTAGTTAAATATTCTCTAGTGTGTTTCTTGCGCCAAATATTACTGAAAAACATTAGCAGCCTGGTCAGAATTCTTCAAAATGACGTTTCAGGAGAGCCATTTATTAGGATAAAGTTTATAGCAGCCTTTGTGACATACGGTCATTGCACGTATTCCAGTAACACATAACAGATACTGAAAACAAGTAGCTTTTTCATGTCTTAGAGGTGTACATAACACATACCAGCTTTTACTAGAAAGGTAACTTACCTAGGTGACTATTTTTCTTGTTATGTAGCTGTATTAAGAATTCAGTTGCATGGCTATCACTGCAGAACACATCTTGTTCTCCTCTTGGAACAGTCTGCTTCAGGGAAAATATAATACTCTGTTTGCATTTCATAGCTCCCATTGCTGCTTCTGTTCATCTTTTAAACCTTTGTTTGTGGTAGTGCTGCCTGCTACAATCACCCCCAGCAGAGATGTACAATTAATAAGGGTCCCTGCACTAAAGTACTTACACTGAAAACACAAGGTCTTCCGGTGTCACAGTGTCACTGTCAGTTGGGATGTAGCGATAGGGCAATGTGAGCATGCGCTGCGGAACAACGCGAAGTTATTTCTGCCTGTTACTTTTTCTTTCTCCTGGACTGAGATGACAATGAAAAATGGATAAAATGGTGAAATATGATGGTGAAATGGATAAAATATTTTGCAGGATTGTCATCTTTCAAGCCCTATCAGTGGAGAGTTTGCTCCTGACTTCTGAACAAGCAGGGTAGGACTGAGTCCTGTCCCCCATAAAAAGTCATTGTTGGGAAGAATGCAGCAATAACATGCCTGAAACTGGAGGAGTGGAGAAGGGCCTGTTGGGGCAGGTCTGTGGCTGTCACCTGTTTGTAACAGGCTCCATCCGTTTGGCTGTGGTGCTCGGTGCTCTCTCTGTGAGGACTCTCCCCAGTCCTTTGTCTGCTGTGACAGGGTGCTTTCCTGGGTACACAAAATGAAAGGAAACAAAACAACCCCAAAAGATATGCCTGGAATCTCTAGGGATAGTGAAGGCCACAGAATTAACACCTGCCTTTACTGAGCAGGTGCTTTACAGGTGAGGAAATGTGATACACGAGAGGTTTTTGTGGGTGATTAAATGTTTAAAATGACCACCTGGAGCACTGGATGTGTAGATCTTAATTACATGCCCAAGCTGCATTAGACCATGCAGGTCTAACAGTTCTCTTTCAGGTACCGGGGGTATATCACATTTATTACGAGCCATTTACTTTGTAAGGGGGAGAAATAGCACACAGCAAGAGATGCACCCTTTCATCACAAGGAACACATATTCTGGCATTTAAACTGTCTGTGAAACTGTCTTGGGACATTTTGTCGTTTGCAGAGGTCTCTGACATAAATCATTTGAGTATGAGTTTAAATGTTAAGAAATTGACTTTTACATGTAGGATTTGCAGAGAGAGGTTTGTTGTGCATACAGATGGATCTGCTGTTGCTTTGAATTGTGTAAAGCAGTTGCATCTTGGCTGGAAGATGTTCTTTTCCTAGCAGTAAGGAGAATAAGAACTGAGGCAGTTAAAAACTTGAAGCAGACTTGGCAGCATCCTTGAACTATTTTACTGCTGTTAAGACAACAGTCATGGAGACCCTGTGCTAGGTTGGATACTGAATGGCAGCAAGTGATGTTAGGTGTCCCTTTCTACGTTACGTCCATCGCCTCTTTCCTGTTCAGCACCATAGTAATATTGTACCATGGTTATTTTGTTGTCATAGTTCTAGTAGTAACTAGAAATCTGGATTTCATATGGAGTCAAATTCCTGTCTTTTGGCTCTGACAAATGCACTCTGATAGGATGTTGTGCCAGCTAGGACTCAGAGATATGCTTGCATGGTTTTGCATCTATAATTGGAAATCATATGTATCAGCAGTGAGAAAACTGAGAAATAGGACAAAAAAATGGACTTCTGCCAGAAGTGAAAGGCTCTGCTTTTAGCAGAGTCCATGTTGGTGGTCTGAGATTTATTCAAAATTACTCTATTTGAAAGAGACAACAATTTTACCGCACAAACAGTCCCCAGGTTACCTTGATGGCCTTTGATTTTTCCATTTTGAATTTAGCGTAACACTTTGGCCAGAACTACAAAACCGGAATTCCTGAGAAGTGCCTGGATGTAGTTAAATCCAGGCCCGTAATTCTATATGGGTTAATAAAGGATAAAACCTCTTCTTTAGACTTTTTAAAGCAATATTGGATCAGAATAGTCAGAATGACATGACATCTAGGATCAGTTTGCTACAAGAACAGGCTCTACTCAGAGAGAGATACTCCCTGCTCAATTCACTCCTAACATGTTTTCCTATTAGAACAATCTGTGAGTCTACTAGGAACGTGTTAGCATAAACTGAGTGCTTCATGTCTTGCTTTGTTTCTTACAGGCTACCTTTGGTTTATATTCTCTGGTTATTTTCCACAAATGTCCCGTGTCTGACCACATGCTTGGTTTCTTTCCCCATCATTTACCCTTTGCAACTTTAATTTCTCTGTTGTTCTTGGGACACTCCTCTGAACTGAATGCAGACAGTAGGATGGAGACCAGCCTTTGCTATATCGCATGCCAAAGGTTGCACTGGAAAGGCAGTTTTGTGTTAGGTGAACAAGAAACTCAGCTACAGTTATTTGGATCTAGTGGTGGAGGTCTGGCAGGGCTGGGAGTCCAAGAATTTGAGTTCTCTGCTTGGCTCTGTTGCAAGCATGCATTTTGATCCAAGGTGAGTTGCTTCATTTCCCAGACTCTCATTTGATTCATTGTTAACAAGGTGGTTTGCACTTGCCCACTGACTAGATCAACATGAATTTTGCCTAGTGGTACACTGACCTGTTTTCTCTCACGCTTTTCCCATACTAGTGCCCCACTGCAGAGCTAGACTCTGGGTTGGTATCAGTTCTGGTGCTGATGGAGCACACCCAGCCCTAGAATGTCTCCTGGCCTTGCAGTTGAACTGCATCTCTGAACCACAAGCCACATCAACAAAAGCTCCCTTCTAGCAGCAGAGCCCCTGCTATACCAGGAATTTTGTTGCTTAGCCAAGGTCTCAGTGAACTGATTTAACTCCATTGGAAACTTTTCCAGTGTAACCTTTGACTTTGACCCTAATTACTCTCCTGGTTTGGTCCAGACCTGTGCACACTAGGAGCAGGCTAATGCATGTGTAAAAGCTGCTCTATATATAAGGCCCATTGGAATGGATTTTAGGATCAGAGGAACTGCTAAGATCATCTTGCTTGACCTTTATTCAAGTATCACAGAGCTTTTCCCTCAAAACCAAATGAAAGATTATCCTTTGGGAAATTATCCTGCCTTGTCATGAAGACTGCAGAGTGATTATAAGGCCAAAGATTTTCTTTTTGGCTGCTTAAATTACCTTTATTCTTTAGAAACTTTACCTTATTTTGAGGTTAAATTTGTCTAACTGCTGCTTTTCGATATCATAGTTTTTCCAGTGGAATTGAAAAGCTCATGCTCTTTCCTGCTATTATCTCATTGTTTGGCTTTTAATTACCTGTCCATTGTGATCTAGTCATCTCTGTAACCACCCTGAGTAATGGTTTGACCTTCAGGTTCACAGCTGAAGACTCACGTTGCTTTCGTGGTTCTCCACTGGATTCTGTTCTGTAAATCCACATGTATGGACTCATCAGTGTTCTAATGGTGATGTTGACATATCTGTAGTCAAAAGGTATTTTCTTCTTTTCTTTTATGTTGTGAATGATCAGAAGAGCCAGCCCTTTCAGGTACACTGAGGTATTATTAATGATGATCTCAAACCACCTCTCTCAGTTGCTGTTGCCCACAACACAGCCCTCAGTCTTACAGGGCGCTGCTTCCTTGATTTGCAGCATATTGCGTTAGACTTATAAAACATACTTGTTGGGTTTAGGTAGCTTAAGCAAACCTTGTCTTTGAGTCATCCCCAAGTTTACCAGGAAGGATTTTATGTTCCTGTCTTGGCCAAGTAGAGGTACCTCATGCTGTGGGTAGAAGGAAGTCATCTCAGAGGTACCTGGCTCAGCAGAGCCTCCCCTACTAACACATCCATCTGGCAGAGAACTGCCTAGCCACAGTTCCCTTAAGATTCTTGAGTACAAATTATTCAAATCTCCTCATTTGTAAATGGTGACTCATGGCAAACAGTTCAAAAAGCCTTGCTCAATAAACAGGATCAAACAGGATCTGTCTTTCAGCATTGTTAAATACAGACTAGAAAGATACACCTCCTGAATACTCCTGCCTTGTCTGTGTCATCTTTCATCATTTTTCATCTGCAGCTAACAAGGGATCTTTGCCTTAACCGTGATTAGTTTTCTTTCTTCTTTTTCCCCATCATGCTTTAATAAAGACTCTTACTGCCTTGAGCTTACTGTCCACAGGTATTTCTTTGGTAGCTTCAGCTTTCTTACAGGTTGTCTTTATTTTGAACTTAATCACTTAGTCATTGCCTTGGTTCTTTTCGTTGGTTTGTTTTTTTAGTTAATAGTATCTTAGTTCTTATAATTTTCCTGTGCATTGTGCCTATGGACTATGATAACTTTGTTGTTTGTATTTTACAATATGGAATTTTGGACATTAGTAGAATGTCTTAAAAGTTCATGTTTTTATGGTTACTTTAAAATCTAGGAATATGTATGTTCCTTTAAATTTCCATGTGCACATTTATATATACATTTGTGTGTGTGGGTATTCAAGGCCAGATTGGACAGAGCTTTGAGCAACCTGGTCTAGTGGAAGGTGAAGCTGCCTGTGGCAGGGGGTTGGAACTGAATGAGCTTTACAATCCCTTCTAATCCAAACCATTCTATGATTTTATAGCGTGTATAATACTGCTCTTGATTTCTGTCTGTCAATACATGCAATCAAATAGTGATTGGAATGAAGATAATTGCTAATTTGGGGGAATTGCAAAGAATCTTTTTATTTTAGAATGAGGTCTCATATTTATTACCTGCTGTCAGGTGCAAGACTTCCTGATTTATTATATAATTCTGTTGGGGTTTTTTAATACCCAAAGGAGGCTTGTTACTGACCTTCCTGGCTAGAAGGTTGGCAGGTTGAAGTCAGCTGTAGTTCTACTGATGAGATAAAGGTGTTTCTAATTAAATAAACTAGTAGTATCTCAGTCTCCCGGGATATTTTCCATTGTTTTGGAGATACTATTGCACTAGTGCAAATACAGCTTCAGTGAAGGTGATATGCTAATACATATACATCAAGCTCTGTTATTAGAAGCCAGATGGACAGGTCAAGCGACTAACAGTCACTTCCTGCAGAGAGTTAAAGGGAGAAACGTGTTTGTGTTTCACACTTGAGCTCCCATATTCCTGATAACTCGTGGTCCTGTTATCACCTAACAAAAGAAAACATGAAGATGACTCAGGAAGTGGAAGATTGCATGTTGTATGCATCTGGTGCATAATCCATTCACAAGACTTCATGCTGTCCTTTGACCTGGACCATATAATTAATGCTCAGCAGCAAACCAAGCAAGGGCTTTGCTTTGCTTTCAGCAGGCTAGAAGCTGGGGCTGGAATGGCTTTCATGCCTTACTGCAAAGGAACTGATCATTCAACTATAGCTCAGCAGCCCTATGCAAAACACACTCAGTAGTCAGTAGAGGAGTTTTGTTGGCTGATTGAGGCAAAGTTATAGTTATGCCAGTATTAGGCTGTTTGAAAATGCCCTTGGCACTATGGTGAAGTTACTGCAAGGTAGCTTTGCTTGGGTGATTTTGATTCCAGCAATATGAATGTGACTGTAAACAGCTCCTGTAGGTGAAGTATATTTTCACATCAAAAATACATGCTGGACAAAATGCGTATAAGATAAAGGAATATTTAGTTAATGCATTATTATGTATATTAAGTGCTTTGTGAAGCCTAAGGGTAATGGAGGCAATGATTTCACAGATCTGTATTGTAATTAAAATGAAACTTAATAAAATCTAGTGCATAGATTGTTTCTGATTAAGTATATGGTCAGTCACTGGAATTCAGTTTCTTGTACAGTTTGCATAAATGTAACTGAGGATCCTAAGAGATGTTGAAATCCTGGCAATAGGCAATAAAGCTGTGTTTGCTATTGCTTTGCTCCTCTGTACTGCCCGCAGTATTCTAACCAGCTACTTTGGGCTACTGTGAACACATTTCTTAGTGGAGTGCAATTGCTTTCCTTATACTGACTGCCTGCTTTTAAGTTCTTAACTTTGGTCCTGGTGCAGCAATAGGTGAATTTGCCCCATGAAGACAGAATTAATAGCTCCCATAAAGACCATAGTTGGTAGTTATAATTTCACCTGTGTGTGCAACTTGCTCAACACTGGATGTTGCAGGAATATAAGAACTCAAAGCCAAGCTGACAGTGTGGTCACAAGTAACTACTAACTACTAAAGGAAGTCCAGTTGATCTTCAGCTGGCATGAGGACTCTCTTTCTTCATGCCAGCAGAGCAGTTGCACAACTGGGGATTTAGTGTGAATCGTTACTCACATCTTCGCTAGGAGGGGAGGTTATATTCCAAGCAGCTAACAATTGCAGTGCTATTAGCAGCATCTAATGAGTATGACTATATTGAGTGGTGGTAGAATTAACACTAAGAAGTTACAGAGTTCATTGCAGCATGTCTGTTAAGGGGTACACTACCATGACCCTGGCAGTCACTGTTAGAATGCTAGAAAGTATTCTTGGATAAAAATCAGAAAGCGGCATGAATTAACAGTGCAAGTGTTCATAGCAGGAGGACAGCTGCAGTTTTGGCTTGCCCAACACAACAATCAATGGAAGGCTCAGAGGGTCTTCCACGTCTCTTGCATGCATGTTGTCATCCAGATTTACAGTCACGGCCTCACGCTCCATTTCCCACTCTCCCCCTGTCTTGTGTCTCGCAGCCCCACTGGCCTGAGAACTGCCAGTGTGAGCTCTGCTTCCTGCTGCTCTGTCCTGTCTTGGGTTAAACACAGAGCTTGAGAGCTGTTTCTGTTGAGATGGTGTGACAGTAGTGTTAAAAACACATTTAGAAGGTCCTGGCTTTAAAGATACATGTCAAACAAGAATTTATCAGTCTGGAATTTGTTCAATGCTTAAATTGTATGAGACCTTCCTTCCTTTGGTAGTGACAGAGAAGACCATGGTAGATTCTGAAGTCCTTTGGAAGTGAAGGAGCTGCACTTCTATTTTAGTATCTGAGCACAGAAATTTGTAGTGACTTGCTAAACAGATAAGAGCCTGGGAAAAATGAGTGGACAGTTTGGGTCAGGATGTTATGAGAGTCAGATTTTGGTCTTCATACTGTTTATGCTGTTCCAGCCCCTCGTGAGATCACAGAAGCCTGCAGAGAAGGAAACAATGGAATTTGATGTTGTACCAAACATCAAACAGGGTTGAAGGTTCTGTGACCTCTGCAAGTAATTAAAATAAAGCTTCACTGGAAAATGGTAGGCTACTGCCACAGTTCCTCTTTTACAATGCATGACATTCCTTAGAGGGTTTACAAGATGAGTCCGAGTTATTCTTTGTGCTGCTCCTTAGTCCTGAAGGGAGTTAAGAAATCAGGTCATTCTCCTCAGTCACGGTAGAACTAAATATTTGATTAGGTTTGTCCATAAAATGGGCCTATTGTACCTGTTCGTAAAAATTAAATACATACATAAGGAAGGGGGAGCTTTTAGTCTTAAATGTACTCTTTCAACTATATAGCAGGTTTTGTGGTATTTAGTGTTAGAAAAGTACAGCTTTTTACACGTTTAATAGCTGTTTGTCAGGTGACTGCTGAGATATCTTTGAATGGAGAGTAAGTGCAGCTGTGCAAACGTAATGCAACAACTATGCACATAATTGTGTCCTTTGGCCAGCAGAAAATGTCTGTTGGTAATTAGTTCTTCCTCTACCAGACCCACTGGCATGTGAGCTTTCCTAGCGGGATTCTTGTTATTGTTCTCTCTGGCTCTCGTTCACTGTTGTTCTGTAAGGAAGGACAGAACTGAAGGCATGAGTAATAGGAAATCTTGGGCTCTTCATGTTCACTAAAGAGGAAAACGTTTATTTAATCAGCCTAAAGCTCTACAAGCACTCAGAGAATAAAAGTTAGTCTTGTGGGAAGTGAGGACAGAGGGGATGGACTCAAAAAACACAGTCCTTGGCTTTTGAAGTGCTATTACCATGGGGTTAAAGCTGTGTCTGTGCTCAGTGCAGGTACTTCTTATGCTGGGTTTCTGGGGCACGTTGTGTCAGCTTGCGTGCAGCTGTATTTGTAGCCTTGGGCTTGGAATCATTCTTACAATACCCACCATAGCCTTTCTTGACACCTAGGGGTGACAGTTCAGTTTTGGCTTCAGGTGGTCCCTAGGGGCACCTTAGTGGAGTGAAGGCAAATGAGCATTGTGCACATTGTGAAGAGGCTGCAGCATCGGTGGTATGAGAAGGGCTTGTACAGAAACTCAGTGCATTGAGTTTAACTGGTGCTTCAAATACCTCCCAGCCTTTGAGCTTACCTTTTAAACTGCAAAAGGTATCTAAGCCTGATGCATGCCATGTGCAATGCAGTGACTTGTGTTCTACAACCTTTCTCATTCTGGACAACTGCATGGGGTTATCACTCCACATCAGAGGGAGCCTTCAAAGCCCTCTGTGGACAGTGAACAAGGGACTTTTGAAGTGGCACTGCAAACTGGTTTGATCAGCTAAGGAGGATTTGCATAGCCAAACTGAAGCCATTTAATTGAATAGTATGCTGTAGGAAGGCTGAATATTGATAGCTGCTGAGCGTGGACAGATCTAAAAAAAATTGGATGTCTCATTATAAACTATTATTATAGGTATTGGTATTGTTATAATGCATCATACATACTTCTAATTATGTTACTTGGGCAATGTCCTCTGCAATGTCCTCTAGCTCCCCTGTGTATCCCACCATCCATGAATGTTGGCTCTTGAGCCTCCAACTGTCATTCCTAAGCCTTAGAGGAGAGGCGATGGTACAGTTTTATTGTCAGGATTGGTCATGAGAATACACTTCTGCACCACCTGCAGATGTTCTGTGCCACAAGGGCACAGAGCTCACTCAGGTTTCTCATGGCGGTTCACTGGAGCAATCTGGTCCAATGCAGCAAGGGATGCAGTGAGGGATGAGGGTAGATTGTGAGGGGATGAGAGGGACAGCCCTGAGAGGTGAGGGGAGAGCAGGGGTGGCCATGCGGAGTGAGGGGAGATTGTGAGATGAGGTCGGGGTGGCCATGAAGGGGTAGAGGCAGCAGCTATATAGTGTGGGCTACTATGAGGGAGCAAATGAGCAGTGGCTGTGTCTGGAGACCATGAGTGGCAGCCATGAGGGGGGATCAGTTTGCCCTTAGTGACATGATTTAGTGATCAACCATGAATCAGTGAGATTGCAGAACCATGGAAAGCTACTCAATTTTAACACCCATGTATTTACGTTTATAATGACACTTATAATACACCTTTGGGTGTAATTTCTGTCATTTGTGTCTGGAAACTTGGTAAGCATCTCACGCACACAAACCCGTGTCAGATGGGCTATCTCAGGTTAGTTGATTTTAATATAACAGGCCCCATACTCTCTCCAGTTCTGACTGTATAGCTATCCTACTGAATACCTTTTGGGAAGCTATGAATTTTATTTCAGGAACATCAATATGCTTGCTAGAAACCTGAGTTCTGTTAAGCAGTGGCACAGTTCTGCTGCAGAGATGTTCTTTAGTTGGGTGAGACAGGCAGAGCCCAGAAAATATTCCTGGTTTATTATTTCCAATCTGTTTTTCAATTACTGTCTTCCTGTTTGGGGAAGATCCTTTCTGACAGTGATTCAGCCTTCTTGGAATAGTTTGTATCTCATTAACTGGGAGCGGTTCCCAGCACATCAGGTTTGCCATCATCTTTAAATCAAATCTGTCCGATATCACTTGTGACAAGCAGCTTGGTGGGCCCCACTCTCCTGAAGAACTTCATGCTTAGTTTCAGGATTTATATATCAGTATGGCATATCTTAAATTCTCATTGCTACTGTCACGTCATGAGGGCCATGTTGTATAAGAACAGGTGAATTAGAAGAAAAATGACAGTGGTCTGTCACAAATAATGAGTGCAATGCATTTGTCTCTCATTTCCCTCTTTTATTTTTGTTTAGGCAGGTGACAAGCATTATCATCCAAGCTGTGCACGATGCAGCAGGTGCAACCAGATGTTCACAGAAGGAGAAGAAATGTATCTGCAAGGTAAGGATATCTCCATTCCAAAGCAATAAAAGCAGACTTGATAACTTTTCTGCCACAGGTCTCAGGAGCTCATGAGCCGTCCCTGTGTAATACAGGCAAGGAGGTCTATAGCTTTAATAGTGTTCTCATATGCTTTCACTTGAAACTCCTTTCCACTAGTAGGTGGCCATAACATGGCTTTGCAGTGACTGTACACCCTAGCTGAGGCAGGCTGTGTTTTCAAAAGCTGTGTAACAAAAATGAGATTTATTAGGCTACCTCTGAGTTTGGCATTTCATGGGTAGCTTAGCACACAGACTGGTATGAGAGATACCAAAGTTAGAAGGTTTCACCTGAATTCTGCTGCTCACTTTCTGAGCTCTTTTGGACCTCACTCTACACTGTGCTGTTTGCACAGTCTATCAGAGAGTGGGAATTCATTTTGACTGGGCAGGCTGAGGTGTAAACTTCTGCAGATCCAGAGATGACAGAAAGCATTGCTTCTACTTAAAGTAGGCTGGATTTTATAGAATCATAGAATAGTTTGGGTTGGGAGGGACTTTCAAAAGTCATCAAGTCCAACCCCCTGCAATGAGCTATGAACTCGACCAGGTTGCCCAGAACAACAACATCAGCCTGGCCTTGAATGTCCCCAGGGATGGTGCATCGACCACCTCTCTGGGCAACCTGTGCCAGTAGCTTACCACCCTCATGGTAAAAAGCTTTTTCCTAGCATCCAGCTTGAATCTCCCTCTTTTGCTTTGTCCTGGCCAAGGTCAAAGAGGAGAGATGCTTGGCTCCTTGATCTGCCATGGTTCTCTTGGCTGTATATCCCTTCCTGTGGATGTGAATTAATGTTCTTCATGCTCACTCTGTCTCAGAGGAGGAGCAGCCTGAGTTGCATTGCTTTATTGTTCACAAGCTGTTTTCTGACTAAGTAATGTTATTGCTGAGTGTGCTCCGGACTGTCCTGCCAAAGCTTGCCTTACTGAATTCAACATGCTTGTGAGTGTCAGGGACCTAACAGCCTTTCATATGCTGATACACATGTCCTGACTCCATCCAAATAATTTACCCTAGGGTGCATAATAACAGCATTCCAAGCGTTGCTGTGAAATAAAAGTGCAACACTAAAGCTAGAACCAAAATCACATTATTGGTAAAATACAGGAAAATAGGCAGCCTCCATCTCACTACTAATTGTCTTCTCCGCAGCACATGAAAGCACTGTGTTTGCATTGCTTTGTGCAATAGAGGAGCCTGGCAGGTTTGTGGTAGCTACTTTTATTTGAAATGTATGGGAAACCAGCAAAAGTAGAACATGGAAAAGCAAACTATTTGGGGGCTTTTTATCTTAAGGATAGTTTGAATAATGCTCGTAGGAGCACTCTGGCTTTGACTTGCTCCAACACAGAATAGTGATAAAGAAGCACCATCAGAAACTTTCCCATTGACTTCTCAGTAATCTATTACTATATGGACTGTCCCAGAAGACTGTTGAGAAGCTAGGATGTTACTCAGCATTTAGAAGAATACTTCACTTGATTCTCACACAGGCTTTCATCCTTTCTTAATGTGTTAAAGTTACTGATTTTGAGAGAGCTGCATGTGGAAACAATGGTATGTGCAAAGTAAAAAGCTGAATCAATGAATGTGTTTATTGGTGTCTGCCAAGGGAGCAAAGAATACATGCGCTGAGAATGGCAATAGCCACAATTCGCTGAACTATATCTGGTAAGAAAAGGAGGGGTGATGCAGCTTGAGAATGTGCACTGTTCCAAGCATTTAGAAATACAGTGTCATGTTTGGATGAATAAAATCTACAAGTTGCAGGTGGCTCAGAGTTCAAGATCACAACAAATTTAACTTCTCAAGCCTGCTTGATCTGATTTGGGTTTGTAAATTTCACATATTTCACACTTCGCCTTTTGTGAAAGAAAACTCTCAACCATTAGCTAAGTCTCACCGTGAAAATGGCATCCAGGCTGTCTTTCGTTTCTTGTCTACTTCCGATGGCTGCATCATTCTCCCGGGATGTCCCTAAAATTGTGCAGGTTTGTGCTAAATACTGCCCCAAAAGTGCAGTGACAGCTTTTTCTTTGATGATGGGGATAGTTTAATAACAAAACCAACCCGAGGTCCAGAGCAGAGATCGTCTTCCTCAGGGTCACGCTCGAAGCTCACAGCTGAATTTGAGAGTTGAACCTAAACCTTCTCAGTTCATCAGCCCTTGTAACATGAACTGCCTTCCTCCTGAGTGCCTGGATCTGTCTGACCTCCTAAGCAAATGCACAGGGCATGCTTCTCTCCTGTTCTCGCAGGCTCTGTGGGGTCCTGGCTCTGGGGCTGGTGTTTGTTTACAGAGAAGGCTGTTGGCACACTTTTCCCTGTTGCCTGAGCATCTCCCCCTGCCAAATGCGCAGCTTCTTCTTCCTCTGCTTGGACTCAAAGCCAAACTTCTCAGACCCTTGATCCAGAGTCACAGCGTTCTCCTCGGTCTCCTGATGATGATCATACTGTGTGCTGCTGGGAAGTGAAATCATTCCTGCTGGTCTTTACTCCTGTACCGAGCCATGTAAGGGCTCCTTAGAACAGAATTTCCAGGGGCCTTGATCCATTCCTCTCCTGGGCTTAGAGGGTGGGGTTTCCTCTGGCTGAACTTGAGCTAGTAGTCACCAGCAGGAGACTTGGCCTTTGTTTGGTTTCCTCATGGACAGAGTGAAGAGGTGATTTTCTCCCCTGCAGACAAACAAGGCTATGTCTTGGCTTTGTGGTGTCTGGAATGAGGTTTGAATTTCACTGCAGAAAGTAAGCTGCTCTGTTTCAGCTTGGCAGCGACCACAGTTCATACGCTGTTCCAAAGTAAGACTGAAATGGGATGGGAAATGGGATGGAAGTACTTGTTGCTCCTGACACTGTTCAGAACTTAAGGACAGCCAGATATTTCCTATTTTACAGCATAAAGAAGAATCTCATGTTTTGGGACACAAACAGCAGAGATCTTGCTTTTTATAGTAGGATGTTGGAATATGCCATGTGGAAATGCCAGGGCAGCATATGCTACTGATGTTGGGGTACAATGATGTGTGTGCCCATGGCGAGTGTGGTCCACTGTGATGTATGGAGATGCTCTTTCACGCGGTGGTGCTTCACCACTGGCCTCTCTAGCTTAGTGCAGACGTGAGATACAGCCCTGACTCTTATATACTGTGAATTTTCTGATTTTGCCTTTCCTGTTGCATTTTGCATAATTGCAGGGAAAAGGTGATCTGAATAATAATTTACAGTAACTGAATATGACACCTGTTGCTCAAGGAAGTCATAGGACTTTCCCGCTATTAATGGACCTATAATCAGAACTTCCTCTCTATGTATGGTGCAGTATGTAAGGGGAGAACAGATGAGGTAACCATGGCCCAGTTCTTTTGCTCTTACCTTCCATCCTGCACAGAAGAGCCTTGTGTCTTTCAGTTCCTCTGGCTGGTGCTTGCTGCTTGAGGCTGTTTGAGTTTTAATTAAGAATGGGTGCACAGTGCTTTGACAGCCTCAGGAAGAGGCTGCTGTAGATGGGCTGAGATTTTGTTTCACTTGTATTTCTCATAAGCTAGAATTGAATTTGAATAACTGCACAGTTCATACAGATTCACCAGCTGATGCAGTGGAGTGATTCTCTTCCATAACTGGCTCGTCATGGCTGTATGTTATCTGTTCTGTCCTGAATAAAGATGGGTGTTTTCCCTCCCTCAGGTTCCATTGTCTGGCATCCCGACTGTAAGCAATCCACTAAGACTGAAGAGAAGCTACGGGTAAGCTGAATTCATAGCAAAGACACACTGCACACTCAACAGCTGAGTGTTGTTTTTAAAAGAGGGACCTTTTCTGCGGGTTTTACTTTTTTCACATAGCTGTCACCACTGGCAGAATAAGTAGTGGAGGCACTTCAGAGGTGTTGCTCTGATTTTTAGCCTCAGCAACTCCACATACATGTCTCAGTACAATGCCTTAAAGATAGTGACATTTAGTGACATACAGACATGGCAAAATCTCTAAGACATTTCATTTCCTATCTCACTCTGAGAAAGACAAGGAGAAAGTGTGAACAGGGCAAGTGCGATGATATGTTGCTCTATAGTTCATTCCCTGTTCTGCTTGGTTATTTACAGCATTTAGACAGGATGGACTCTTCTTGCTTTTTCATCCAAGTAAACCTCACCCTAAAGTGATCCTAATTTGAATGCCAAGAAGATCTGCAGTTACCCATGGAGTCACCTTAGCATATCCAGACAAACTTTCTCTATCAGATCCTTGATAGCAATGACTCTGCACTGATAAATGCTGGAGCCTGCCTTTTTACATGCACCAGGCAGTTCTAAGCCCACATTCACTAAATCAATTTACTCCTTCTGACGTCTCGATTGGTACTTTGAACTTTGCTAATTTTTCTGTAAAGTAGAGATTGTATATGAATAAAATGTCTTTCAGACAAGGAAGCTAAGAGATACTGTCATGTACCTTAGGATATCCTGTCGGTTGTGTTCTATGTGTGATTCATTGACAGGAAGCCACGTCCTTCAGCATTTACCCAGGTGCACTGGTCTGTAAAACATCCCCTGCAGGGAATTCACTATGATCATGGCAGCATGCAAATAAATTCTTGTTGAGCAGAGTTCTTCTTAGAGGGGGCTATCCTGATAATGCACAGGTATAATTTGACCTAGATTGGCTTGTGATCTAACATGGCCAAACGTTGCTGTAGGTACCATCCAGCATTTGCACACAGTTCTGTCCTGACTTTCCGTAAGAAAATTGAAAATAATGATGGACTAGATTTTCTTCCTCCTTTAACAATTTGAATGTAAGACAGTGTTTTGGCCCTACTGAAGTATCAGGATGCTAGTGCTTTGTAGTGAATGGTTGGAGTACAATACCTCCCTTTCACTTAGACCCAAGAGTTGTACCAAAGCAATCTTGACTATATTGTGGCCCTTCTGAACCTTCTCCAGCTGATCTTATAAGTCACTTGGCTTGTTCCCATTCCCCATGGAAATGGCCAAAGTCCTGTTCAAATATTTTCCTTTTTTCCATCACACATCCACACACATCCAAGCATGTCAGCCTTCTTCCCCCTCAGCTAATCTGAATTGAAATGAATGATGTAAATGGATTCATCCACCTGCAAGACTCTGCCTAAGTGAGTTCTTGCATAAGAATGAAGTGAAGCAAAGAATGCATATTAAGGGAACATATGAGACATGTTATTGCACAGCTACCTAAGGTCACCTTGTTCCTGGGTGAGAGCTTCTTACACAGAGCTTTATTATGCCTTTTAAAGGCATTGACAAATACACTATAATGAAACTAGCTGAAGAGATGGAGAATTTTTAGCTTCAACTGCACATCACAGTCTCTATCTACCCTGGTGCAAAGCCAGACACCTTATTTTAAAATCGATGTAAGTTCATTTTGATAACTGACACATTTCATACTGCCATTCAAATGAAGGCAGTAGCAAAGAAGTAGGTACAGAAACAAATGAAGCTGAGGGAACTGTGTGCTATGTGAACATGTCACCTCTAAGTTATGAACTGTACTTTGACTTTCAGTTTCTTATGACATACATTTAGACCTGATGTGAGTTTATAAATACATGATACAGCCACTTTCAGGGTCAGGCCTAGATTTTCTGGTGGTTCTGCAAAGAGCCAGGGACGTGGCTTGTTTGCTCCACTGTGTTTCCTTTCCCTATAGAGCAAAACAGAACAAAAAGCTCTTTTATCACTGAAGTAACTTCAGAAGTTTTCAGCAATTTCTGTTTTCCCTCAGTAACTGAGTTGTGATATAAACTAATCAGCATCCTACGTGGTCAAGAAACAATGGTTGCTTTAGATCTTCCCCCCGTGGATATTTGGTGAAGATTACAAAGCCAAAACAAGCAGAAAATACAGCAAACATATGTATGTTACAAACATATCTATTGCTTAGAAGTTGTTTTATAACTGTCTGGCTGCTGTGATTCTGCAGGTATCAGTAACATTAGATATTACAACACACAGGTTATTATCTAACAAGTAGATATTAGTAACTTGATTGAAAAAAAGAGCTTAACTGCCGAACTGGGGAAACTGCTTTCCTTTTCACTCATTTTTTTCCCTTTTGTGTTTCATGACAGCATTCCTCATCTGAGTTCTTTTATCCAAAGAGTCTGGTTCTGCGCAGGCCACGCTCTGCAGAGGTTGGCTGTTGTGTTTTCATAGTCTTGATAACAGTCTTCTTTACTGGGAAGATTCTTCATTGCTGTCATTCGCTGTGCTTGCTCCTACTTCTGCCACACAGCTTTCTGCTATCACTTGCCACCATGGGCACTGACGCTGTGTTTTGCATCATGTGGTGCAGTGTTGTGTGTTAATTCTCACAGTTTTTATTTGGTTTAATGAAATACTTTAATTTCTGTTTGGTTTTTTTTTTAGACTCAAATGAGCTCTTGGGGGCTGTAGTATTGTTCTTACAGTGTTACAGAAAGTTCTTCTAAAACAAGTAACTACAGTGCAAATATGAAGCAATTGAAAATGGTGAAAAGCATTTTCCATGAGCAATGGTTCATGCTTTCTAGAAAAGAAAAAAAATGCATCAGTTGAATCAGTTTCTTTTTTATATGTATTGAGCTACACATGAATAGTTAAGGAAATACAAAATCCCAGGCTTGGATATGCTCTGTGTGCTACCCAAGAGCATTTGCCTCTCTCTAATGTGGGGTAAATCCAGCCCTGAGCTAGGAGGTCCTTCCTGTCCCTGGACTACTTTTCCGCTTTCAGACATCCTTGAGTTTGCTTTTCACCTACAAACACCACCCACTTTCATTTCTTCTTGTTTATTGTGTCTGCTGTGGGGGGACATGTGGCTGTAGTGCATGCATGCACACCTGAGGTAGCTTTCACCTGATACAGTAAGGATGTGCTGGTATGGTCTTAGTAGAGGCTAGCAGTAAGCAGACAGGCTGACAGAGTCCATGCCACTGGATTTCCATTGTGTCTGCTTGTGCTGCCTTCACGTATCTAATTGCAAAATAGACAGAGTCATATCATCAGCCAGGGCAGGATGTTTGTGTTACATGCAGTCTACGGGATAGTGTTGTATGGTTGAATCTAATGCTGTGATTTAGTGGGAGTTAATGCGAACCCTGTACACTCTGTCTTCCACTGTACTTTATTCACTTAAGTTAGGATGTTGAAATGCATTAACCCTTCTTGAACAATGGTCTTTCTGTTAGCTACAGAACTATGTATATAATACAGCTGTAAAGATGTGTTATGAGGGCTACTAAGGAGAGTAATGTCTTTGCAGTCTTAGGCTTTATGGAATCAAATGTTGGAGTCTGGTAAGAGCAAACTGTGGGATGATTTTACTTATCTCTAAGGCCAGTGTAGGGCTTCTTGCATTCAGCTTAGCATGTAAGAGTCTGAGTTTCCAGTGGTGAAATCCAGGAGCCTTAGGATTCAAAAAAATGCAAATTCTAGCCAATGTAATAGAAAAAAAATATGCAAGGCAAAGGAGGATCAGCCCATGCCAAAATAAAGGTATGCTCTCTTTCTTGTTTTGTAGACTGTGTAGGATACAAATAGCTTAGGATCAGATAAATATCCTCCTGTGTAAATTTGGCCAGTATTAAATTCTGGTTAGATTTACATGCTGATTATACAAAGTGTAATTCAAGGCAGCTTTTGGCTTCAAGTGTTCTCCTGCAGAGTAGACACAAAGATACTATCGCTATTGCTACAAAGGTGGGCCAAAGGCTTGAATCTATGTGAAAACTGAAGATTGAAAATTACTAAGTGAAAGCCTGTGACTTCTCTGAGAAGTCTGCTGTTGAATTCAGTATGTTCCGGACTTCCCACTTTATTTACTTCTGCTTTCCACTTAACTTACTCTTGATGAAGGCTTTGCATGAGTAGTCTTGTTACGGTTTTCTAGCAATGTGCCTTCAATGATTGTGTGTTGAAAATTCATTCTCCTCTCTGGCCTTTGTGTCTAGAAAGGAAAGAAAAATTGGTTGTAACATACTAATACGTGTGTCTGTGTGAGTTTGAACTAAACCTGTTCACTAGTTTTGCCTTGATGCATACATAGTGTAAATTCTTTTGAGCAGAGAAATAATGAATTCATTCATTTGAAGGAAGCACTTGTAAGGAGAAAAGGGTACAGTTAAATTAACAGAAAAGCCCAATTAGTGCTGTAATATTGAGTGCTTTATTTGTTATGTACATGGCCACTGAACGTTATTGAAATCCATAGGAAGCTTGTTTTTAATGAATTGTGGTTCCAAGTCCTAAATAGCTGTAAAATCTTGCAGTGGATGAAGCAGTTGGTCAGAGTAGCAAGTGATGTACTGAGAAAGCCAAACACCCTGCTATTGCAAAGTTGTGTCTGCCTAGTAGAATTACATCCTAATCTTCTATTAGTTCAGTTATAAACATGCTTCACTTAAAGTAGCTTTGAAGATACAGAGAATTTGCTTAATCTATAGTGTTAAATGTGATCAAGTGAAAACATATTCATTCTTCTGCAGCTATTACCACTGCCTTGCATAATGAATTCTATCAAAAAACTAAGGCAGGTACTGTAAATTATGCTGAGGATGCCTTTGTTAACCAATAGTGCATCCATTTGGCCAGATGTTCTGGGGATCAGTATTGATCTGATTGCCTGCACTTGTAAGTTCTTATAGAGCATGATTCTGAACATCTGTACTTGAGAACGCCAGAGCCATCACATCATAGCAGCACCCAAGAGATGTGACTGGCTCTCGCGTGACTTCTTGCAAGAAGTTATTTATATAGATGATGTGCCATGCATGATAACATGACAGACTGAGGTAAAGGAGGATGAGCATCTTCAGCTTTGCAACCTGATATTAAAAGAACACATTAATCTGTATGGGGCATATGCATGGGTGATATGATAACTGAGCATTGAAATTCACAGTGAAGCTAATAGGATGAGCGTGAAGATGTTACCTCTGCCAGTCTGCAAATGAAGTTGGTAAAGAACTTCTGCATTCAAGACAAATGCATGGAATGAAGAACAAAAACATAAAAATAAAAGCTCTAGGATAAAGTAGGAAATACTGAGAAGTCTTGCAGATCCTTTAGATGCTTCGTGGTCTAGCTTTTGGCTTCTTTAATGATGTGCATGAATTTATATTGCCTGAATTTCTATTAATATTTTTCATATACTACATAGATTTCCTTCATCTGGTACAGGCATCCCATGTTTATGTATTTACTACTGTTAAATCCATTTGGGTGGAAGAGGAAAGAAAAAGACAATGACTCTTCCACTGTCAGAAAATGGGAAAACTGCCATCTACCACAAGAAAAGAAAAAAAGATTAGTTCTTCATAGAAATTAGCTTTAACTTTCTGTGCACAAAGGTGGCATTATGAAAAGCTCTAATTGAATCCTCCAAGAACAAGACCGGTCACATAAAGAGTGTTGCAGATCTATTTGTAGAAGTAAGGCAGCTTAACTTGTTTTGTTGCTGGTAGTGTAGAACAAGTGTCACAGAGCTGTTGTGGTGGAAGGAAATATCTCTAAATTAAGGCATATTAAAGGGTGTTTCCTCTCATTTCTTTACCTTTTTTCTTCCAATAATGTGTGCAAGAAATCCTTATATGACATCTCCACTGAAGGTTAAGGTTTATATCAAGGATAGCTGCTATTCCTGTTTTACAAGTGCTCTGATCAGCTCTCCCGTAAGGTGGAATTTACACCCCATTGCAGTTACCTCAATAAAGAACTTGACCTTCAGTGTGTCTCCTTCCACCTGTTTAAGGTACAAAGTCACAGTGGTGATACACAGGGTCAGGATTCTTCACTGCTAATGGAGGTGTAAGGTATAATCTAATAAAAGCAATACTCTGTCACAGATAGTCAGGCACTATTCTAGGTCACTTAGGAGAAGAGCCAACCATAGCAACTAAAAGTATGCCGGAGGAACAGCTTATATCAAGGAATCTTTAGTGTATGTTTGTTAAGGCAAGCAGCACAAATGTTTTTAAGTGCAATGCAATTGTCTTTAGGGGAAAGTGCAAAGCTGTGAAGGATTCCAGACCATATGGGAACCAGCAGAATAGGAAAGAGCCATCTGCAGTGGAAGCAGCACGTGTAATTCAAAACAAGAATAGGGCAAAGTGAGGCAGGAAGGGGGAGAGTAGATGTAGGAGTCTTCTTTTTCATGACCTGTTCTCAAGGGTGTCTCATAAACTTAAACAAGATACAGGACTGGGAATGAAGAGGAGCCACAGTTTTAGATCTGCTTGGAGTAAGCTCCTCAGGAGAGGAATGGTGAGGGCTTAGGGGTTGCTAGGATGGTGTCCTGCCCAGGCAGTGTGGAGCTTTGCGGTAGGTGGAAGGTAAAATTGATGTATACAGGAAGAATTACAGAAAATAGAAAACTGGATTTAGAGGGTGTCTTATCTGGCTCATGGCAGTGGAGCAGAAGAGCAGTGCAGAAATGAAGAGCAAGGTGCTACAACTTGATAGTCCATCTGCAACTCCTGTACTCCACTGTCAGGAGCACCTAAGAGGGTTGTTAGCGGGGCGTGGCTGAAACTATCTTCTGAAGGTGTCTAACTTCATTTATAATTCACTGAAGTGAGAAATACGAGTGAGTTTTCCTTTGCTGAAAAGGCTTTTAGCAGTGACACTGAGAGCTGAGGCTGAGGAGATGGAGCGAGAGCTGAGGATTTCGTGTTTGCTGAAGTGGTCATAAGAGATGCAGAATGAAGAGCAGCCAGGAGGCCCTGCCAGGTGGGAAGAAGCTGTTACTGCCTCTAACAGTTGTTTTCCTGCAACAGGGAGAATTGAGCAGGAAAAACTCTTAAAGTATGTCTGCCAAAAGCCAAAGGTAACAAGAGACACCCCTAACAGTACCTCAAATCCTTAATACTGTTTACTATGTTGTAATGTAAACAACTGATATCCATAGCAACTGCAGCAACATGTTACGTGTGTCTCCACTTAGACAGTGGTGAAATGGCAGAGTGGAAGGGGGGAATAAAGTGTTTCTCAACAACAGCCAGATTTTCCAGCTTAATCCTTGTAACATTTCCATGAAACAAGTGGTTGTTATTGGGTTTTTTGCTTTGATTGCATCATGGGAGGAGCTTAAGGGCAGCTGAGAAGTTTCTGTTCCCTTTTGGAATGTAGGAATATGCAACTATAGAGAGAAAAGCAAAGAAACACATAAAGGTCCAGCTGAGAACAGTGTGCTCAGACATTCTCTGGAGAGGATCTGTGGCTGTGTCAGTCCATGGCCACATCTGCTCTGTTTGATCTGAATCTTCACGTTTTCTGGTGGAACATGTTCAAAGCCTTTTATTCCTCTGACCCTTCCTGACTGGAGTGATTTCATTTCCACAAGTGAACTCAGAGAAAGCCGCCTGTATGATCCTCAACCAGTTTTCCGCAGGTTTTTTTGTACGGATGGTTTCAATAGCATTCCTGGCTATGAAATAAAAGGTAGAAAGTCTCTGGGGTCTGAATGATCCTTTCAAGGAGTGTATGCTGAGAGGTAAGAAAGGTTCAGTAGCCTTGTTGTGCTCACTCCAGGTATTTCCTAGGCAAAGCCAGTGAGGCAGGCTAAGCCTTGTTCTCTTCAGTGTGTGCCTGAAGGTCCCTTAGTTCAGTGTCGCAAGCTGATGAGGAAAGGACTCTTTGCCAAGATTTAATTTCCAGTGCCTTTGAAGTATCCCACTGCACCAGTGTCATCAGTCATCTGCTGATGCATTGCTTTGTGATGGGATTTGGTTCTTTTGAAGTCAACTAGGGATCAAAAAATTGTTCATGCCTCCTTGGTTGCAGGTGTGGTATCATTGACTATTGGTGTGTGCCAAATTCAGGAGCAATTGCCGCAATAGCCTGGGTGACTGTTAATTGAATAGATGTTTTTCAGATTCATCAAGTTTTCAGGATCCCTACATCTCAGTGCTAAGTTATTTTGTCTTTTCTCCCAAAAAATTCCTTAGGGAATTATAGTCCTGATGAAGTGTCTGAAAAATCTACTGATGTGTAACAACTTTCACTCTGTAAGGGTGTGACTGTTCTCATGAATTTCAGCTTGCAGGACATTGTCATTAAACATAGGGAATCATGACATTTCAATCAACAGTTTAGCTTTCATGCTGCATCTAGATTGTGCTGCAGATTTAAGGAACAGCTCCAAGCCCAGGATTTCTGGTCCTTCTACTTAGGACTGAATTTAGTTCTGTATTCATAATGGAAATCCAGTGATGGAACATCTGGAAAGTGGTAGTGTGTGTGCTGTGCTCCTCCTCTCAACAGTTTGCCTGCTGAACTGCTGATACCTCTAGCTGTGAACTAACATTTTGGTTAAATGGCTAGCAGAATTATCCTGGTTCATACTTTGTATGGCTCCTTGCAGTGTCTCTAGCAGGTGCTGTTTAATTTTGTTCATTATTGTTGTCAGTCTTTTGCATTATATGATTTAGAAAGCCTCTTTCCCCTCTCACAGCACTCCTTTCCCTACCAATATAAAAGGCCCACTTGCCTCACAAGATTGTGAAATTTGCTTGCATTTGTCTTGACGTTTTTTCCTAAATTCAGTTAATTTCAAGATGTATGCACATTTCCTCATATAAAACGGAAATTCCCAATGTTAATGGCTTCAGGTTGCTCTGAAAAGTTGCTTTTTGTTTTTCAGCCTACAAGAACATCATCAGAAAGCATTTATTCCAGACCAGGTTCCAGTATACCTGGCTCTCCAGGCCACACTATCTATGTAAGTATTCCTTCTGATGAGTAAGCTTCTGGTCCTTTATTTGCAAATTAAATACTCTCTGCTGAAATAAGTCACTTTTATACTGATGCTAATGTCTTTTTTCTAGTGGTTAAGTAGAAATATACAATAAATCTCTTGAAGTCACTTGGTGATGTGAAGAAGGACAGAAGGCAGACAGGTCATTTGCCTTTTTAGGGGCAATGTGAGAAGATCTGTGTTCCTCAGCATGCACATCTTGAAAGAGCTGTTGTCTGCAGCTGCAGGATGTGGGGAGGAGGGTCACTACAATGAAGGAAGCCTGGCTGATACAACACCTTCCGTTTCAGGAGTCAGATGTTTTGGTTGTGGAAGGAAAGGGGGTCTTTATTCAAGAATAAGAATTATATTAAGTATCCTTCTTTTACTAAACTAACAGTGCTGAAAGTACAAAGCCATTGATAGGCTATTTTGTTTGTGGTTACCTGGGATGCAGGGTTTAATATGATTCTTGCAGTAATCAGTCCTCCTCTTTCATTATTTTAGAGACTTTCTTTCCCTTCTTGGCCTCATTATTGATACCTTTTGAGCCCACAAGACCTTAGGTATTTAAAGCGGAAATACATTAGCAAAAGGTTACCCCAGAATTTTCGAAGGAATAATGTTTTCCTCTTCTTTCATACCATTTTTCCCAGTCTTTCAGTGTAGTGAATGTCAGTACACTTTTTGTTTTTCTTGGCAGAGAAATTCACAGGCCATAGCAATCCCATTCTAAGGAGAAAGAATATCCACTCAAATGGACTTGAGCAGAACAACTCAGCCCCTTCTAAAACTCGCTGTATTTCTGTGCATATAACCCACACTTCCAAAACCTCACGTCTATTTAAGAGCCCGCTTCCTTGAAAATCCACATAACTTTTGTCCTTATATAAAACATGCTCTCAGATAACCTGCACAAAACCCAAGGCAGAAGTGGAAGATAACAGCTAAGGAAGAAAATCACAGGAAGGCAGGTTGGGGAGGGTGAGTCCCTTATTAGAGCAGCAAACATGAAGGTATGCTGGGAAGAGGAGGCATGCTACAGGGCCAACTTTCTTTTCTGTTACCTATTCATAATGCTGAAACACTGATTTTATAGGTAACCTTAAGATTATGTAGGTGAAAATGTAGTGTAAGACATGTATATTTATCATTTACATGTATAATAATGCAGAAAAATTACAAAACTTACAAATGTTAAGTCCTGAGTTTGAGTTTAATACTGGTTCTTCAGGTCGTTTTAACAACGATGAACATTAGCTGATGCATTAAAAATGTTCACACTGCAGATATCAAAACACAGAGCATGTCCTGGAGAACTGCCATTCTGCTGGTAATATCACCTTCATATCCTGTAGCTTATGACATTTAACTGCTGCTCAACAGCACAGGCTGTCAGGCAACATGGTGACTTCAGCCAGAGGCTACAAAGATATCTGTGGTGATTTATATTGGATTAAGAATATCCAGAGATGTTTGCAGCTCATTAGCAGGCTGTGGTAAAAATAACACAGAAATAACATACATTAATATACCTGCATGTTTTAAGGATTAGATCGTTTAAGGTATTTTGTTGTGTCTGGTGAGTAAAACCTGAACAGATTTGAAGCTATTTTTAGAAAGTGAATTTCCTGTTTCAAAACTTACTTCTCTATCAAAAAATGGTTTGTGGTTGTTTCTGATTTATGGCATTGCTTAAGAACCAGCAGAACCAGTGGTTGTTAGGATTGCTTGGGGAAGCAAGTGATATTTAATCTGAAAACACTAGGTGCTAGTAGTACTCAGGAAGAAAGGAACTGAATATGAGTGAAAATGGATCAGACTTATTTCCTTGTGTAGCCTCCTATGAATAAATAATGTATTTAGCAGAAGACTTGGAACCCAACTTAAATATTCTCTTTCAGTTTTAATCATCAAATATATTTCTGTAGATAGATAAAAATGTATGATGTTGGGTTTTTTTTTAAGTCTGCTTTGAAGTCAGGAAGATATAAGTTATCAATACTATATGTAAAGACTCTTTCTAGCTCCTTCTAATGGGTGCAGCTGTCTTTGGAACTGATTTTGCACTTCCATGTTTTAACTAGTCAAGAGGTCCTTGCAGTTATATAGGCAGAAATAGTCAATGTTTGTATGATATGGTATGCAGTTAGTAAGCAACATATGCCTTAGTCAGAAGCTTGGGTAGGTTGAGTGATGAGTACAATATAATAATTTGACTTGGGAGTTTGGATACCCAGTCCTGACAAATAGTCCTGCTTGCCTTTTGATTTCCTCATAATACGTTGTATTTCCTTTTGTATTCACAGTTACCAGTTGAATTTCTGTCTGTGGTCTTGTGCATGGAATCCTCTCATAATGTCTGTAATCTGCAAACTAAGTTGATGTTATCACACATTTTACATATGGAAAAACAAGAGCAGAAAGGTGAAAATACTTGCCTGAGGCCACAAAATGAATCATTTTCAGAGCTGAAGTTTTCAGCTTGCTACTGCGGATAAGAAACTTTTGTCTTACATCTTTATAAGCCATGCTCGTTCTTTCCTAAACTGAGAAAACACTGTGTGCTTTTGCAGAGGAGGCCTGCTGGAGAAGAACAAGAAGCAATCCCTTCACATCTAGAGTGCCAAAAAGGGTTTTCCATAGCAACAGTGTGACAACA
This sequence comes from Loriculus beryllinus, assembly GCA_039877255.1. NCBI lineage: Eukaryota > Metazoa > Chordata > Aves > Psittaciformes > Psittacidae > Loriculus > Loriculus beryllinus. Next base: position 27,560 of record JBCJKH010012823.1, read on the forward strand.
AATACACAGAAATCATAAATTGTGTAGAACAGAAATAACCAGTGCATTTGTGTAAGTTAATTTGTCTTCTGTCTTTGACCTTCAGGCAAAAGTAGACAATGAAATCCTTGATTACAAGGATTTAGCAGCCATTCCCAAAGTCAAGGCCATTTATGACATTGAACGTCCAGACCTAATTACATATGAGCCATTCTACTCTTCCGCCTACGAGGACAGACAGGAGAGACAGAGTCTTGGAGAGGTAATGAACCAACACACAACTCATTCTGCTGTATGCTTTATTCAAAGCCTGCTTTGCTTCTATCCTCTTTAGAAACAGTTTCTAATTGACACTCCTAGATATTGTTGCTGCTGCTGTTCAAGTGCTTTTTGTCTGTTTGATCTGGGTTTAATGGGAATCATTGTGACGATGCCTCATGTGCAAAACCGCACAATTAAACATACAATGAAACACCTACTTTAACACCAACCACTGGCAGAGGAATGGCAGGGAGGAGGCTTGCAGACTGGCTGTATGTGTATAGCTCGCATGGATAGCTGAGTTTTTGGATACAGCAAAATCCAGAACATGAGGCTGGTGTCGTGCTGTGGAGCACCAATATTCGCAGCAGATTATGAGGAATACCATGATGTTCCGTGGCAGTAAAAGGATTAAGAGCAGCGGGATGCTTTCTCACATATTGAAGGGAAATGTGTTTCCAGAGCACTTTGCCAGACTGGATAAAATCTGAACTAGGTCAGGATGAAGTGCTTCTCCACCTGGGAAAGCCAGGTTAGTTACAGAAATAGTTGCCTCACATTTTAAAGTGCTGACGTTTAGGAAGGATTCTTGTATCCTGCAGTGATAGGAAAAACATATCTAAATCTGTATTTAGATATATCTTTCAGGTTGTAGGGTCCCCCACTTTTCTCAGGTGAACTTCCATAGCTGCAGTGACTTATTTACGTGGTTCCATTGCAGATTGTGAAGCAGGTTTTGTCATGTAATACCACCTGACTGTAAATCACACTTCTTGAATTTAAATCTAAATGGGCATAGAAGTAGAATTACTTCCTTGCCATCTCAGTGATTTTAGTGACTGTAACTGCAGCTGAGGATGAGCTGAGGAGAAAGGAAGTACAGTAAATCATTGAGGCACCAGTGGTTTGAAGTTGCCCAGATCAGTGACTGATAATCTGCTTTCTTAGCAAGTGTTCTGCCCACTTTCACATCATAGCTGCCTCAGGTTTTCTTTGTCCTTTAATGTTTTATAGGCTTAGGCTTTTAAATTTTATCATGAGTTGGAAATTCAGGAGACAGTTCAGCTCAGGAATAAAATACGAGATTATCAAGTCAGGATATTGCAGCATTTCCCCCCTCAGCTTTGTGTTGTTGGTGAATCTAGCTGGCATCTGCATGAAAACCAGTCGGAGATGCTTTGGTGACCTGTGACCAGTTCCAATAGGCTTGGCCCATTCCACAAAACCCTCTACACACACAAGTCTCTTGTTAGTCAAGAGGAAGAACTAATCTCTCCCAGAGAAGTTGAGCTATTTATTAATCCGTAAGAGGAAGCTCCTCACTAACAAAGCAGTATGTGGAAGCTGTGGAAGCGGTATGGTGGAAGCTCTCTGCTGTTATGCCTGTTCTGGGGATAAGCAAAAGCCTTTGGAGTTTTCTTATCCAGTATTGCCACCAGCATTAAATCTGGTTAGTTTCTAATGAGTACAGAAATTTGTTGTGGAAATAGAAGAGCGTTCTCCTTTTCAGAAGATCTGGGGTTTCCACCCAACGCTACTGCTGCCTTCTGTCACCTTGGGCAAGTTACCTCACCTCTTTGTGCCTGTTTCGCCTCCCCTTCCCTTGCCCTAATGAGAACACAAGCCCACTGGGGTGGACTGATCTCTTACTTTGTGTTTGTCTTGTGATAATAGAGTAACAACAATCTTCGAACGTCATACATCAGTCACCATCATCTTTAAAGAGCAAAGTGATGTGTTTAGTCATGGCAGGGATTTTGAGACTTTGAGTGATTTAACCTGCAATCTCTTTGTAAAGTGTGTGTAGTTGGTGGTGTTAAATAAAAGGGGACCTTGACGTTAAGCTTGTACACTAGAATGCCCTTCATCATGATTTAAAAACAGAAAAAAATGCCAAACTCAGCTAAGGAAGATATCTGGGTGTACAAGGAATATGTGCCACCAAAATTAATGGAGATGAACCTTAATTACAGGGAATGAGCTACAAGAAAATTACATGTCTTAAACATAGAAAGTGAGAAAACACAGCATGAGACTTTCTTCTTCAATGCAATAGAAGGTAAATGCTCCGAAGGGTTTCTCACTCCTAATCTCTTTTGCTCAGTTAAATCCGTGTCTTGTTTTTCTGGAAGTCTGTGATGAAAAACGTTTTCTCATAGCACCATCTAGTGAGACCAGGCATTTTGTTACAGACCTGCCAGCAGTTAGCAAGGAAGAGAAAGGGAGCTCATGGAGAGGTGGGTTAGCTTCGGATAGAAAAGATACGCAGAGATATAAGATCGATAAGTAAATTTTCTGCTCCTGAGGCTGATCGTTAATGTAACGATAGCATTTTCAGGCACTGTCAGTTACTCAGGTTCTTCTCTCCTGCTATCAGCAGCCCCTCTAGCACTGAAATAGTCTCTTTTCAGCTCTCACTTTTGTTGCATAAATCCTGAGAGAAGTAGCATTTTACCTGCATGTTCTTTGTTTCTAGTATTCCGTGTGCCGAAAACACTGAATGTCTGTAAATGAGAAAAGGATTCTTTCTAGTGGGACAGATGCTTCCAAATGGAGCAGGCATCTTACCTGGTAGTACAATAAAAAGACAGTGAAAATGAGGTTGGTGCAAAACGTCGGAGTTTGTGTTATAAAATGACACCTGTCAAAGTTTGCAGAAACTCCCCAGAATACAGAACAACCTGTGTGACTTCAGGTATAGAGCAGCCCCTTGGAGCTGAAAGTGGTAGAGCATTGAGCCTCTTGCAGTGTTTAAAAGTATTACTGTAAATTTGGTAAGGAAGGGTTCTCTCTGTTTTTCCTCTCTCCTTCTCTTTTCCTCTCCCCTTCTGTTTTTCTCTTCCCTTCTCTTTTTCTCTTCCCTTCTCTTTTCCTCTCCCTTTCTCTTTTCCTCTCCCTTTCTCTTTTCCTCTCCCTTTCTCTTTCCCTCTCCCCTTCTCCTTTCCCCTTCTCTCTCTCTTTCTTTTCATTTGGAGTCCTCCCTCTGTATTTCCTCTAGCTTACAATTCTGGAGCTGAGCTATTTCTTCTCAGTTGACTGCACAGTGTATTTCAAACTGACTAATGTAGACTTCTATGATGGAGCAGGTTTTAAAAGACTTCATAAACTCTGAAGAACCAAGCATTCCATGGCAGACTCAGAATTTGAGATATGGCGGTTCACCTGTGCATGATAAAACAGCAAGCTAGCTCCAGAGCATGGTTCCATTTCCCAAAAAGCAATGAGATGATGTCAGATTAGTGATGGAGTAAAAATACATGAAAGGTCGGTTGTGGATTCAGCACATTACTTTCTGGGCTGCCTTCCCACTCATAGATTCCTGTGACTACCTTTTACAGTACTTGTTACCTTAGCATCTGGGTAACCACAGCAGATTATGGAAACTTGATTATTTACAGTAATGCATAAATTACTACCAGATAAATGTGGGAATGCACATCACAACATGTTCTTTCTTCATTGATATTGAAAGTTTTATATTAGCTGTCAGGTTTTGTGGAGAATGATGCTACAATGTGTTTCAGTGAAGCAGAGTTTTTATAGCTGCTGCTGTTCTGTACTGTTTCATTATAGTACAGAACAGCAGTACTATCGTGCAGTTATAGGTATAAGGAAGAAGTTCTTTACTGTGAGGCTGGTGAGGCACCGGAATGGGTTGCCCAAAGAAGTACTAAATGCTCCATCCCTGGCAGTGTTCAAGGCCAGGCTGGACAGAGCCTGGGGTGGCATAGTCTACGGTGAGGTGTCCCTGCCCATGGCAGGGGGTTGGAACTGGATGATCTTAAGGTCCTTTCCAACCCAAACCATTCTATGATGCTATGATTCAAGGCTTTGATGGAGAGTAACAAGGACAGTCTGCAAAAAGCTTTATGAAACATTCTGAAAAGGAAATGTTCTGTACCTGAATAAAAAATGTCACTCCTTTGGAATCTTTCCATTCACAGTGTCACCAGCTCCATGAGACTTAGTGGTGTCTCAGTGCAAAATGTATAGCTGCTGTTGTATATTATTGTAGCAGTTAGACCAGAATCAGCAGTTTTCCTTCGAAGACATTATCTTAATCGTTCTATAATAATTGTGGTCTCATTAAAAGCATAATCTCTTGCCCAGTTTATTATGGAAATTAAATAATATTGAAGTTTAGTGCATGAAGAAAGTAATTAAATCCTGATCTTCCAGCTTCAAATCGTCTTGTGATTAAAGGGCAAATAACATTGCCTTTATTCTTGTTTGTACCATCAACATAATCCTATGTTTCATTTCTAAAGGTATTTCTTGCCTCAGTTTCCCTGTCTCTGTAATGGAAAATTTTCATAATATTGTGTGTATTTATGCCCACTGGCCTTTGCACAGTTCTGTCATTCTAATCCCTGTCTGTTCTCCTCATGTAACCGTGGTAGAACACAGATTTAAAGGAGATCATATCAAAGAAATGTTGATGACAGCTACGTGCTCCTCTGCATGGGTATGAAATGTAAAGCCTTGGGGAAAAGCACCTTTTAACCAGAGTGTGTGTGTTGGAGGAAGAACATGCTTCATCCTGGATGTTTGTCTGTATTCCTGATTTTCCATGCAAAGCTCCGAGTTAAGATTATTTACTTTTGATTTCCACTTTAAAGCTTTCTTTATAACAGGCATGGTTATTACATTAATAACGCTTTCTGATTTTGATCTTTATGTCTGTGTTTTAATTACCACAAGGATTAGATGACTGAGATGATGCATCATGATATTTGACTGAATTAATCACGCTTATAAAGATTCTCCCAGAAGCTTTAATTGCTTCAATGATTTATGGACCACTTCCTGAGCAGTGTGGAAAAAGCAAGTTCCAGCACTGCAATGGCCTCAGTAATTTCTGTATTACCACTTTACATTGCCATATATAATATTTGCAGCAACATTTAGATTACCATTTTCTGGCCCAGCACATGCAATGATGATTCAATAACCTTATTTTTATGTCTTTGCAGTCTCCAAGGACATTATCACCTACCCCTTCTGCAGAAGTAAGTTTGGTGGAACCTTTGGGGGCAATATCTTGCTGTGATTAGAATTACTCACTTCAGCAAATGCAGGTGTTGATTTTGGTATTGGTCTGATCCATCTGTTTCTGAAGATTGAAACTTAACAAAAATGAGTTCTAAAAAGAAAACAGTGCATTCTTATTGTACATAAAATGTAGCTTTTGCTCCTGTCTATTTGTTGCAGAGTCATCTGTCCAGCAGAGGTCACTTCTTGTGCGTTCATCCTTGTGGCACAGGCAGAGCTAGATCTCAGATGCTAAAATGCTGCTTTAACCATCTATATAATAGGCCATGTTTGCTACTAAGACATTCACAGCTTTGTCTTGCAGAAGGCATAACTATGGTTTGGTTTGGTTTGGTTCTCCTTTACCATAGGAGTTAATTTGAACATCATGAAAGCATGAAACATTTGGAAAGCTGATTGTCAGGATACAATAGATGTCACTGCAGAATCATTATCATTTTGAAGGTGGGGAGTGTTGCTTATTTGCAACATAGAAGTTGTAGTGATTGCTATGTGTTAAAAAAGTGACTGTGAAATCTCTTGTAACTCTTCATTCATTGACATCAGTTCTGTCCCTTTTGTCTCAGTTTGGTTTGCTTCATGGGGTTTTGGAGGGCTGGGGAGGCTGCGTTTGTTTGGTTTGGGAGTTTTGTTTCATTTTATTGGCTTTTTCCCCAGGAAACCAAGTAAATTGAATTTTGCTATACAAGAAGGTGTCATGTTTTCAGATACGAGGGGGATCTAATTTGGATATTAAACACCTTTTGATGTAGCTATTTGAGACACATGGTAAATAAAGCCACAGAGAGCTCTGTGCTGCAGCGATTGAATTCTTGCTGGTTTCCAAATCAGCTCCCTGAAGGCCAGCTCATGTACATTGTGCAGCATGCTTCAGGACAGACAAAACTCTGAACGCAGCTTTCCTCGTGAAGTCATAGGAATGTGGGCAAATCTGGAATTATATAGAATTTCATAGAAATTACAGGTGGAGACGGAACCTTCCAAGACTGAATTCTGACTCAGACTGTGACAATGGATTGGAGTCTTTGGAACAGCTCATAGGAGACCACGCATAATGAAGGAGGTCGAAAGCTGAAGGGCTATTGTTATTTCTGTAGCTTCTGCTGGTGTCTTCAGATCTGTGAAAGTTAAGTGCTGCTAAAACTGTGTCATGTGCATTTCCATTTATTAGTGTATGCTTCTGTTCTGCAGGGTTATCAAGATGTTCGGGATCGCATGATTCACAGGTCTACTAGTCAGGGCTCCATCAGTTCTCCCGTGTACAGTCGTCATAGCTACACACCCACAATGTCACGTTCTCCTCAGCATTTCCACAGACCTGGTAAGGGCAGCTGCATTACAAGTATTTGTAAGACTATTGTTTCTTCATTATGACACTGAGCGTCACAGCAAAGCACTTGTTCTTCTTAACAGGGAATATTTAGGATTGAAACATTGTTGAATATTGTAATATCTCCTTTTTCTGCCTGGTTTTTAGCTCTTTACTGATGCAGTCTTTTGCACAGGGCTGATGAGTGCTTCTTGCAAATACGGATCTTCTGGTTTTGTTTCTGATTAATTATCTAACAATCTCTGTATGTTTCTGAAAGCAATAATTCACAGCAGTGAATCACAAACTTCATTCTGGAAACTGGGAAAAGTTACCACATACTGGAAAAAAAAGTTATGGCTTGACTGTATAGAAGTCAGCAATGTAGGATTCCTCCCTCCTAAAAACTCAATTCGTTTAAAGCTTGGTGCAGCCATGGAATCTCAGATTCAGCAGCAAAACCCCCAGATATTCCAGATTGATAGTCATTTTTAAAACAGCCTCACAAGTAGATTTCTTAATTCCATAGGCAGTTGCCTGGGAACACTTAAAACCACAAACTTCATTTACTGGTTTAACAGTCCTGGACAAAGTTGTATGTAAAATGTATAAAATGTGCATGTCATTCAGGCTCCCAGTGCATTCAATATTGCTGGTTGTATATATAAAAGCAAGATATGATGGTGAAGTGCTCATCCACACCCAAAATGCGTAAAAATGTATCTCTAATTGCTATTCATTGAAGACTTCTCAAGACTAATTTTATTGTATACGGTAGTGAATTAAACCTTTGTGATCTGTTTTTAAGTTAAGTGACACAATCATGTGGTTTCATCTTCCTTGGTGATTGCAGCTGAGAGGTTGGGATGCCAAAAGCCCATCTACAACATCTGCATTTTTAAAATTAAAGATTTATAGTAGATCCACCACTGTGGAACTTGAATGCTGTAGCCATTTCCTAGTGGGGGTGGGCTGAAAGCAGCTAATTGTGTCTGTCAGTGAATGCCTTATTTAAAGGACCCAAGAGAGGTGGGACAGAAGCAAATTGTGTCTCATACTTGGTGCTGACAACATGACTCTGTGTTAAGATGACGTTACAACTGAAACCGAAGGAGACTTCAAAGCATGAAAAAGCTGCAAACTTCTGTGTTTTGATTCTTGCAGTTCTGAGGGGATTTTTCCATTTGTATCAGTGTTTTCAGGGATATGAACAAATCCAGGCCCTATTCCAGACTTTACTGTGATTGAGTTTTACTGTCTGCGTTCAGTCAAGGACCTTCCCCAAAAGCAGTCTCTGTTTATGTATCTCTTTGTGATGGGTGGATGGGCTCAAGCCAAGTACAAAGTCTTCAGCAGTTCACAACCTGAGGGGTTTTCTGAGAAGATATTTGTCCAAACTTATCTCTGTTCAGATGATCTCATCTTTGGCTCACCTGTTTCTGTTCCTCATACAACACAGAAGCTATTCTATTGAAAGCATCATTTTGATCTTTGCTACCCTGCTTTGGGGGAATTGTTAATGGTACCTTGTAATTTTCCTACAGTAATTATTTATGTTGAATAGCAGCACATGTATATTTACCGTTTTTCTCCTAATGGCACTTCTTATCCTCATGTGATTTGCAAGAATAATTTCTCTCTGAATCAACCCAGTGGCCCCAGATAACTTCTCCTGGGCTCCCAGATAGCCATTGAGAAAGAAGTGAACCACTGCATTGACGTTGGCAGCATAAGGTTCTTCAAAATTTGGAGTGCTATGAGTTCTGAAAAAGTTTGCAGCCTTTTCCTCCTGCAGTGCCCTAGCTGATCTGGCAGTGATTTTGGAATGCCTTAAAACAATAGAAAACAGCTTGCATGCCTCTCAACTGACACTTGTTGGTCAGGCACTTTGCAAAACAGCTGCTTTCCTAACTAATAGAGCATCAGTGTTTGTGATGTTTGCATGCTGGTAGCAGGCCACTTTTTGGTGACAAGGCATAGATCAGAAGCTCATTAAGCCAATAAATGTGATGCTAAGATAGTGATGCAGCTCCAATCTGAGCCTCTTTTCTAATACCTCCTGTAATTTTGTCTAACATTTATGAGCCCTTCGGTACGTCTTTAACCTTTATTTTTTTTCTCCTTCCTTCTTTTCAGAATCCTAATTGCTCAATGCCTTTTTTTTTCTCTTCCTTTGAAGCCTCCTTCCCTGCCTTTCTCTTATTGTTTTTCTTTGTTTTCATTTTGTTCTGCCCCCTGATTCCTTGCTGCCGCAGAGCTGCTCTCTACTGGTGTGCAGCGGTTGTCATACCTGCGCACTAGCAGTCTCAGCTCCACGCACCATGACTCCCGCCCCAACTCCCCCTTCCGACACCACTTCATCCCCCATGTCAAAGGTAAGGAGCCAGGCATCTCCAGGGAGTACCCTCCAGGCTGGAGATTTATTAGCATTCTCTTAAAGCTAATAAGGTGTATCTCCATAAGGTCGCCAAAGCATGCTTCGAAATGTGCTGTTACACCAAGAACTACGTTAGAATAGACATAATATCCTTTATCAGAGGAAATATGTCATTTCTAAGGGCCCTAGCTGAAGAGTCATCAAGCAATTACCTATTCGAAATATACAGGAAGGCATTATCATTTCCTGTTTAGCACCTACATGTGCCTACTTTAACTTTTTCCTAAAGCAGTCCATAACAATCACTCCAGTAGTTAGCACCTCAGATTTAAGTCTTATTTCCACATTCTTAAACAAGCATTTAAAAATTGACTACAGGTGTTGTCTGGATGATCAAAACTATAGAGGAGAAAAAAAAATCAATGGCAACAAGGAAGTTAATCTCTGTTAATCATATTGGCATGCATTAGTTCCTTGCAAAGTAGAATTAGTATCTTTGTGCCTCTCCTCAGCTAGTGAGAATCAGCAGACTCTACTGAAGGCGGTAGAGTTGCAGGGATTTACACTAGATGAGGATATGGCCATTTCTCTTTTTCATTCTTATTTTCCATGGTTTTGATTTGGAGGAAGATGTTTCTTTGTTTCCCTTCAAGGAGCGCATTCAGCCCCATAAGCTTTTAGTTTTGTTTCTTGCTTTCAGTGGATGTGGTTATACTTCTATTGGAGCAGTCTCTGGCTGCGCCTTCTCTTCTACTGGGGGAGAAGGTCATTGCTACTACCACCTGCAAGAGCTCTAAAAGAGGCAGTTAAGTAAGTTGAGTATAGATTCTATTCTGGCACCTCTGAATGATGTAGGTAATCATAAACTGGAGATGATGAAAAACAGTTGCAAGGGAGATGTTGCCATGATCTTTCAAGAAATACTAATAGACCTCAATGTTATAGCTCTTCAAGCATTTAGATCACCATTACTGATTCTACTCTTGCCTTGCTTTAGATGATTTTTGTTAACATGCACTTACAATTTTCCTATTATGTCACTATTAAAGAAAAATCTCACTTAGCTGAAAAGATTGGGACCCTTAAAAATAGATGCACTACTCATTTCAGCATGCAGTTAATTCATAATCCTTGCAAGTTCAACATTGCTGAAAATCAAAATTAATGCTCACACTCTTTCAAATGGCATTTTCATTCTTTTTCTGTTGAGAAAATAGCTTCTGCAACAGAGAAATTGGAAGAACTATTGGAAATCCATGCATATTGTTTTCAGATTTCAAAGCATTACCTGGCATGTAGATTAGGTATGTATCTCAGTTATCGGTGCAAAAGGCCAAGTGGGATTGCAAGCAGCACTGTAGGCAAAGGGGTGGGTATGGTTCTTACCAGGAAAACATTGTAAGAATCCGTGATTTTCTGAAAATTTTACATAAAGGTCTTAAGGCTGGACAGGATTTATGTGTTTAACTCAGCAAAGCTCCTGAAAGCTCAAGTTCATATTGCTATGCCAGCATACACCATCTGAGGATGTCATACATTTGAATAGGGGCAAGTAGCAGGTACCCACATCTTGTAATTCACATGACTGAACTGAAAGAATAGTATCTTAATAGTTACTTGAGAGAAAGAAACACCTTCTTAAGGTGACTTAAGTTTATGCCTAGGTTAGTATGGTGGGAATATCCACAATTTTCCTCCCTGTGGAGGAAGGTGTCTGCTCAAAACAGCTCTCAAAAATACACTTTTGTGTTTCAGCTCAACACTGCAAGCTGAGTTCCCTCAGAGCATTGAGCCAAGCTCACACATTTATAAAACCTAACACAGATAAAGTAATTTGGAGTATTTTAGTAATGATCTGAGAGAAAGCATGAAACAGTATCGCAGAGTTCCCTGGTGGCATGGAGAGGGGACAGTAGTACTCAGTAAAGAACATGAGCAACAGTTTTCTCTGTGAGCAGTGTAGCCAAATGTAAGCCATGCTTTGAAATGGTGTTAATTCTGAAGAGGATTTGACGTTTCTGTGTGTACTAGGGAATTACACCCCCGTGAATTTATCTGAAATGAGAACTGTAGCATTGCCTGGGGTTAATTAGATGTGATAGATACAGGGCCAAATGTAAAGAACTTTAAGGAGTGAAGAGGCTAAATATGTATCAGAAAGTCTTAGTGAGTGCTGATGTGACATGTATGTTGAATGAGCTGGAAGACAGTATAATGTACATTAACTTAGACTTCATGAGATTAATCTCATTTGGAGTCTCAATTGAATTTGGTCTTGTCTCAATAAAGCACTGTATTTGCTATGAAAAAATCAAAACAAGTCCATGAATGAACGAAACCCTGACCCTACTGAAATCAGAGACAAAACTCTTATTGAGAGCCAGGATTTTATCTCACATGCCTAGAATTTTTCAGAGGCATTCAAGAATATTGCAAACCCCCGTAAGATTTTCATGCAAGAAGAGTTCCGAGTTCCAGACTAGTGTGTGTTCTTCTGCTCACAGACCTTCCCATAAGGAATCTACTCACCTTCACAGTGAATTTGGGCCTTGACTTTCACAGGTTCCTCCTTTCCTTCCCTGAGGCAGGTCTCTGAAATCAAATGCTCTCTCTGTGTCATGACTATTTGCAGTGTTTTATGGATGCAGCTGAAAGCTCTGTTCTGGAAAACAGCCATGCTTTCACTGTTTCATGACTTTCAGTTTTGTGCAGGGAAATAAGGGCTGCACATCTGGACAAGGTGATGAATGATAGTTGGACAAAACATGAATAGGACTGAGGTTTCAGGTGTCTATTCAGAAATAAAGCAACTAAACCTCAGCTTCACAGAATTCTCAGTGTTGGGTTGCTTGTGGGGTTTTTGGCCTGATTCTGTGAACTTAGCTTGTGAATTCCACAGCGAGCCCAGAGATGAATGTTTCAGAAGGCAGCAGGAACCTGCATTACACTGTGCTGTGTGTAGGCAAGCAATTGTATTCCTGACTGCTTAGGGGAGCCTGCCTAACAAATCAAGCTATAGGAAATGGGAACTACCTCATAGAGCAAACAGAGTGAAAGAAAAAAGCCTCTGAATTTCAGTTCTGAAGCTGCTGTGCTCAAGTGATTGATTTTTATACTTAAACTCACCCCAGTCTCTCTTAACATCCCCCAAGCACCTACACACATACTGTTCAGCTTCATGCCAGCGATGTGAGAACTGTTTTTTCCTACAGTGCTGGCGAACTGGGGTGCTCTTGTTGCTTAGTGGAGTTACCACTTAACACTAGTTAACGGCATATCTGAGATAGTAAGAGACTCTCCTGTGCAGACACAGCAAGGAGCCCAAATTCAGAGCATCCCCAGTCCCTACTTTCATGTAAAGCTGGAAGCAGGCTGTCCATGAGGCCTTGGGAGGCAGGTCCAGGCAGGTTAGCAGCTCTGCTTTCCTGTGTGCGTATGCACATTCCACAGATGTTGGCACTGCTTTCATAAATTGTAGATAATTTTACAGTTGCATCTGAAACACTAAGGCCTCGTTATAAGAGTGGGCTCCTTAGGGATGTAAGTAATGAGAATGTGAGTAGATGTACCTTTCCCTCCTGCAGTGTTTGGAGGTAATGAGACTGCCATCCTAGAAAGTGTAAAGGAGAGTCATTTGTCAGTGTTAATAGGAGTCCTTATGAAGAGAGAGATTGCACAGGAACCTCAGGAAGTAAAAGCCAACAGAGGCATCTGTGAAGCATCATATGCAGGATGATACCGCGCTAATTGTCTGCCTGGTACTGTGTGCGTTATATAACAATACCAGTTCTCTCTAAACAAATTATCTGTGTACCTGATACAAGATTAGCCAGCATACAGTTATAGATGTGCACACTTAGTTTAGTATATGTCTAGTTGAGATAGAGGGGAATATAAGAAGGGTTTCTTCCCTGTATTTGTAGTGGTGGTGTAGAAGCATTGTAAATGAAACGTGCCCACATTTTGACTACCAATTGCCAGCAGGTAAAATGCACTTGTGGCTCCTCGCTTGTGACAAGTCCACAGGTCAACTCTTTCATTGAATATACTAACACTGAATATACTAATTGCTAATGGAAGCAGAAAGGCAGAATATGTCACCATAAAAATTATAAATTTTAGAATTAACTGTATCTCAAAGCCATCACAATGTTGATGATTTTGCTGAAAATTAACTCACAATTTCTCGATAGAAACAAAAGACGTAAATAAAATCAGCTTAACCAAGTTAGGTGTTTCACCATCACTGTATCTCAGTGGTTGGACAAGTAGAACACAGTATTGAAACTGATGAGTAAAGGACCATAGGTTGAGATATGACAAAACTCTTTTAGCTAATTATTCACACTGCTTTTCAGAGTTAGTAAACCTACCAAAAACTGTAACCTGGCCAGAAGCTCAGCATCACTGCACCCAGCATAGCTGCTGCTGAATGAAGAGGTGCATTGCTGCACCTGCAATAGAAAATCACCATAAACTCATGTGGTTTAGGGCTAAAATACCCAAGTGATAAATACAGAATTTTACACGTGCATTCTTCTGGATAGATTTTGTACAGTCAACCACCCTGAACTGTGTATGTGGTTTCTAAGACATGTATGTGCAGATGGATTAAGTTGTATACTGGCAGAAGCCTCTAGCACATCTCTCTCAGTGAGGTTTGCAAAGAGCATTTCCTTGCTTTTGGTGCCTTTTAGATTGGCAGATGACCATTCACGTAAAAGACTGTCCTGGTTTGGGCTGGAATAGAGTTAGCTTTTTGTGTAAAGTGTAAAGAAAACTTTTTCTCTCCTCACCAACCCACCCTAAATATATAAATAAGAAATGCTCTGAGTCCAAAGTTTTGGATTTGTAATGGGCCATAGGAAACCTGTAGCTGAAATAGGCCTGCAATTTCTCTTTTGTTGTGTTTTATAGCCCTTCTGTCCTTGCCCCTCCCCCCCTTCTTTTTTCTCTTATCTGGATTTATTAATCACCTTTTCTAGGTTTTTTAAACCATTTTTAATGCATACCTGAAAAATGAAAGGGGTTTGATGCTTCCCTACTTTTCACCATTGTACTCACCCAGCCCCATATAAAACAAGCACTCATGTGAATGGTTTCTGCTTGTGCAAATCTGCACTAGTGTGAAGAATGGCACAAAGAAAAGGCAGCAGCATTCTTTTATCTTACACACACATCATGGGTTTGGGTATCTGGCTGTTAAGTCTTGATACCAGCATAGTTGTTTAAGAACCCTCTTGTCCTGATAGACACAGGAACTTTCAGGGCCATTGGATTGCAGTTGGTGGGTTGTTAGGAGGCAAAGAAATAGTCCTGGTAAGAGTAATCCTACAAATGTAACAAACCATGTGTGCAAAGTGGAAGTGAGATTGTTAGACATTAGATCCAGATTTGATGATTCAGCAGTGCTAAAGTATTGTCGCCAGAGCCAAATTTGCCATTGACAGAGACCTGGGGTGGCACCAGCATAGAAACATAGAATGGTCAGGGTTGGAAAGGACTTCAAGATGTAGTTCCAACCCCTCCAGATAGGCTGCATTGCTTTACCAATTATTTTGCCATATCAGAAATTTCCTACCAGAGAGCTAAACCAATGAAAGAGTGTGTAAGGAACAGTTTTTGATAGAGGCCAAGTGACCAACCAGCTATTTTCCATCTCTAACTTCTGTATGCTTTTGGTTTAGGGAACAGTAGTAACTGCCAGCATCTGCTTCTATCTGCTTGGAAGTTGGTTTCCTTTTGGGTTTGCATCTCAACTACTGTGCTCTGCGTCTGCGCGTTTGAACTCCTAATATCAATCTCTGTACTAAACCATTGCCAAGTAACCTGCCATTCTTGTTTTCCACGCTGCCCATCTATCACCAGCTATGAGCACCCAGCTCCTGCCTGCATGCCGTCAGAATGAATCTGAGCTGCTCACGCCTCAGCTCCAGCCTCAACATGAACTTTTGTCTCTGCAGGAATATCAGGGGTGGGAGGGAAAAACATTACCAGGGCTACTACCAGTTCTCGTTATTGTTTGTATTTATGATTTTGGTTCACCTTCTTTTCCCCCCGGAGGTTTTGGTTCCACCAGTTTTGTTTGGGGTTGATTTGAATGGGTTTGCTTTTCTTTTTTGTCGCTCTCCCTTTTCTCATTTTGTTTTCTCCATTCTTTCATTGGAGGCAATGAGCCGTCCAGCGGTCGGAACTCCCCTGTCCCTTATCGGCCCGACAGCCGCCCTCTCACTCCAACTTACGCTCAGGCCCCTAAACATTTCCATGTTCCAGGTAGGAGTTGGCACTGTATGTGTCTCGGTGTCCTGTCACAGTGTAGAATGTAGCCTTTGTAACTTTTGTCTTGTCTCCATCGTTTCACACTGTTTACCATGGGATAGAGCCTCAGGGTTTGGAACTGCTCCCGGGCTTGCTGCAAGGAGTTAGTGAGTTAAGAAATGGGGGGGGGGCTCACTGTCATTTTTGCCTGTTCTGTTGGTCAGTGTTTCATTGTTAGGGTGCCTCGGTTCTCAGGGTGTGTTGATGGCCTGTGAGCTACATATGAGCTATGTAAGGCTTGATTTTTCTCTCAGTTGCACCAGTTGATTACTGGCATAACTCTGGTAACTTTGGAGGAGTTGATTTTGATTCACATGTAGAAAAGAATTGACCAGTGAGCCATTACATATGTTGTTCATTCAGATTGTTGTGACTTGATTCAGTCTTGAACCCAACAGTTCTAGTTTAGTGCTCCCTTTTTTAAAACAGGTGAGGATGTTTCTTGTTTTGTGCAACGGCTTGGTGTCCTTAGAAACCTGCAAATACACAAGGATATGTATGCCTTAGGATGCCCTCTCTATAAAGGGCAGTCTCTGTTTTGAAGTGAGCAGCACAGCTCTTCCAGCCTCTGAGAATGTCATCTGCCTTGGATTTTGATGGGATGAGAATGTATGACCTGAGGGTTGTGGACATGTATCAGCTGCTAGCTGACTCTTCAGGTCCCCTTCAGTCTAGTGTCTCTTTGCACTGCCAGAGGTTACTGCCCTTCCTCCTTTCCTCAGACCTGGCAGATAAGCTGTTTGTGGGAGCTTCCCTTTCTGTCAGTGTGACCTGGCTTGGCTAAGGTAGGTTTAACTGCTAAAGCTAACCTGGCTCACTTGGGCTTGCCTGAGCTAAAATGCACTTGCATGAAGAGCTTTGAGTAATACCTCTAGCATGGTGGGAGAGTGTCCTCCAGCTGAAGCAGCGCAGCCACACAAGGAGCTGTGTTCCTATCCCCTTACAGCTTCCAGCTGTAGATGTGCGCAAAAGTTCAGCATGACCGCCCTTGTGATGTTTGTACCTGTTCACTGGTCAAGTAGCCATAACGGATCACTAACAACAAGGAAATACCTCAGTGTCTCTGTATGCAATGAATTTGCTTGTTTAGTCGAGGATGTGGTGTTCTAAAGGGTAAGATTTGCCTCTGTTACAATAGATTTTTAGGGTTAGCTTTCCTTAGTGCCAAAGGCTCAGTTGTCTCCTGTAGCAACTGGATCTGTGATTCTGAAACACTTTCTCATCTTCCATTCTAATGTCACTGAAAACATTTTTCAGGCAGTTTGAAGTAGCCAAATGGGTTTCTGACATTAATTTTCTAGTTCCCACAAGCTCATTTTGGTCTTCAAATCAGATTTTGTCAGATTTTTTGCACTGTAGCACTGATTTAGATTAACTTTTGTGTACGAGTTGTGCTGAACACATGAAGTGTTGGCTTGGAATGAACTGATTCCAATCTTAGATTATTATTTGTAAAATATGGTATCTTTTAGACATGCTCTAGATGACTGCATTAGAATTCTGGGAAGTGTTTTGGTTCTGATTTCCATTGATAATGTGCAATATGGTGGGTCCTACATTAATGAAATATGAAAGAGAAATCTATCCTTGTGGTTTGAGAATTAGTGTTATATCAGCTCTATATAAAGCATCCTTTTGACTCACTGAAGTGTAGCTGTGGTTGACTGCTCAAAACAGTGTATCAGACAGCTATTTTGTTCTCTGGATTTTGAAGTGAACTGTAAGCTCACTGCATTCTCCTCTGCTCAAGCCAGCCAGCCAGTTGGAAAGAAAATTGGGCTGTTGTGACTGAAGCACAATTTTCCACACAAGTTATTTGGGGTGGTTTTCCTCAAATGGCATCTGTCTTCACCGTTGAAATGTCTTGCTTGTTTGCATCTCTTCTGACTTTTATCCCACTGGTAATCTTCTGAATGCTTAAAATTAATGGATCATGACTTGGAAGCATCTACATGTTACAGAATCAGCTCCGAAGGACTTCATACTACATGTCTTTGACTTTCACTCGTTCTTATGTTGGGGGTTTTTTTCTGATTTTGTATAATATTAGAAATAGCTTTCTGCATTTTTCTTCTGCTACATCCTTGGTTTAGTCTGTCTGTTGTTTTAGTGTAGGAGTTACCTGTGTCTCCAACTGAAATGGTTTTCATATTCCCATTTTTCTTTCTTGGTTTCACAGATCAAGGTGTCAACATCTACAGAAAACCACCCATCTACAAACAACATGGTAAATGATCTTTCCCTTTTTACTTCCAGACTTGAATTAAAAGGCAAGCAGACTAGCAGAAAAGCATTCAGTTGTTACTTTGTGAGCATAAAAACTCAATAGCCCAAGCTTGAAACAGCTGTTACTGCATGTCCTGCTGAATGATTGTTTTAAAGCATGTTGTTTCATTTGAACAGTATGGTTTAAATTTTGGCCACATTGATATTAATGGCAGAATTGCCATTAACTGGGATTTTGGTGTCTCTTTAGCATTATGATGCCTTCCTGTATTTCACTTCTTTAAGTTTGGATTTTCAGAATACAGGTACTGATAGTGTTAAATGGATTAATAACAGGCTGTTCTCTGACAGGGACTTCATGGAATTTCCATATTTTAAACTGACAAAGAACAATAATTTAACAGCAAAGATGGAGATGCCATTAGCAGTCTGGAATTCCAAATGTATCTCTGGCTCCAAATAAGATATGATAATATTAATTATCGAAGATGATATGTTGACTTGTCACTGACAGGGCTAATGGGATTCTCAAGCCCTGTGATACAGCTCAGGTAGATGCTGTACCTGTTTTCTCAGCTGTTGGGGTTCCAAGTTGGACAGCAATGTCTGTGCTTTAAGGTTTTCAGTGTAAACATTGTTAGAACAAGCCTGAAGTAACACCGATGGCAGAAGCCCATCTTTAGTACTGCACAGCAAGGTCCTGGTTTTAATTGAGTGCGTTCACTCTGCCCTTCTGCTGTCAACAAGAAGCTTTGAATAGATGATTTTGATGTAATGTGGTGACCGATGGATGATTCTACTTTTTAAAGGCTTTCAGTTTGCAGCCCTTTGCAAACCTTTATCCAGTGAAATGCATTTAGGGCTAAGTGGCAGATCAGCAGTTCTACAGGGTTTAGATGAGCAGTTGGCTGAGAGCCATTGAGCTGAGATGATTAGGAAAGCTCAGAAAGTCCATTCTGTAGTTAGGAGTAAGGGTTGCAAATAACAGTGCTATGGTATTACATGAGGGGTTTTTCCTCTTCGTGTTTTAATTTTCAAACCATATGCTCATTTTGGAAAAGTCTTAACATTATTTCTGTTTATTTTTATGGGTTTAATGTGTCTTCTCACCTCCCATTAACATGTGAATGTTTAACCACTGACATCACCAATTCTAATACGTAAGTACTGTTTGAAGTCATGCTTTTGTAAATTCTGACCAGCTTCTTCAATACCTGCAATTGTGCTTAGAGTTTCCTAATCACAAACTGCTCAGAATTCCCAATTAATCCTAATACAGATGTTCCTAAACTACCCTGAAAGTGTTGGATGAGCCACACAGTGGCTCACTTCATTAACAGATGTATTTCTCCTATAAAAAAAAAAAGGGGGGGAGAGGGGGAAATGAAATAAAAATCCAGAATCTTTGCTTCTATACAATATCTTCATATAGGAGAAGGTGATTTGAGCTAACACTTTGCAGATAAGATGTAATTCTCTTTTTAATGTAAGCTGAATCCTATTGGATTGATTTTTTTAACGTCAAGAAGTGAAAACCATAATGCACATCCTCATGTGCTTTTAAGAGACTTTGTCTTAGGTTGGAATCCTGTGTGGATGCCCCACTGCTCAGATATTTTATTGGTGAGGTTCATTTCATTGCAAGTGTCTTTCCCTGCTACATAGTCATAGAATGGTTTGGATTGGAAGGGACCTTAAAGCTCACCCAGTTCCAACCCCTTGCCACAGGCAGGGACACCTTCCACTAGAGCAGCTTGCTCCAAGCCCCATTCAACCTGGCCTTGAACACTGCCAGGGATGGGGCAGCCACAGCTTTTCTGGGCACCCTGTGCCAGCGCCTCAGCACCCTCAAAGGGAAGAAGTTGTTCCTCATATCTGATGTAAATCTCCCCTCTTTCAGTTTAAAGCCATTTCCCCTAGTCCTTTTCGTAAAGGGCCTTGTCAAAAGCCTTTCTCCTTTGTTGGCCCCTTTAGCCAATGGAAGTTGCTATATGGTCTCCCTGAAGGCTTTTATTCTTTAGAACAGAATTAATTCCCATCTGCGTTTACTACTACTGCATGCTACTAAGCAAGAGCATGCAGCTGAAAATACCCACTGGTTAAATAAACGTATTTGTTTCAAATTCCTTTGTTTATTTTGCAGCTTTTTCCCAGAAACATAGGAAATAATCAGCATCAATAGAGTTAAAATTAGTGCTGTTTCTCTGAACTATTTGTTTCTTTTCCTTAGAGAGAAGACAGATCAGTACATAAATCTGGTTTCATCTTTATTAATAATCAGCTGTCATTAGGAGTTATTGGCAAATACTGTTAGATTGAGTTTTTTCACTCTTGCCTAATCATTCTAACTCTAGTAAAATTTAGCTGATTTGAGGTTATTTTGGGGGTGGGAAAAAGGAAGGAGAGGAAAGTTTGATTCTCATCTTTTGGCAAGAGAAAGACATTACTT
This sequence comes from Loriculus beryllinus, assembly GCA_039877255.1. Lineage (NCBI taxonomy): Eukaryota > Metazoa > Chordata > Aves > Psittaciformes > Psittacidae > Loriculus > Loriculus beryllinus. The sequence continues at coordinate 47,531 of JBCJKH010012823.1, forward strand.
TGCTTCAAATTGCAATTAGTAAAGCAAACCATGAAAATGGTTTTGCTTTTGAAAATTAACCTCATGTAAAGCATAACATTTAGACAAAATAAGGAAGAGCTTTATATTGATATGCATAGCTAAGTTCCCTGATTGCCATCTAGATGCAGCTGCTTTGGCAGCACAGAGCAAGTCCTCCGAGGATATCATCAAGTCCTCCAAGTTCCCAGCAGCTCATGCACCAGCACCCAACGAGATACCAAAGATTGAGACTGACCACTGGCCAGGTCCTCCCTCCCTTGCAGCCATAGGTATGCAAAAACAAATGGTACAAGCGCTGCGGCTTACAAGGTACTGGTAACCAAAGTAGATTAATACTGGAGCTGTAAAAATGGAGAGCGAAGCTTGTGTGCACTCCAGGTATTCATTATGAAGTTCAGGTCTTCTGGTGAAGCCTCGGAGTGCCTGTGAATTAGAACTGTTGAATAGCGTTAAGTAGAGGAGGTTTTGCTAAAGGACTTTGGGATTGATCATACAGATATTAACCCATAGGTAAATTATGTGAATTCCCGTGCAGGAGCTTAAAAATGTAGTGTGTCGCATAAGCCTGACTTCTTTCAGTTAATGTCTATTTAATCTTTTAGTCCTAAGCTAATAGCAAATATTTCACAAGAAATATGGTTCCTTCCAACCACATAATTAATTTCATGACTAAAAGCAATAACTGAAGTAAAAAATTAATGAACTAAAAGAGTTGAGATTTTCAGTTATTGTTTCTGCAGAATTTTCATTTCTATTCTGTGTTGTATCATGAGAGGTGTCTTATTTTCTTTTACTTCAATCATGTGCATCATAATTTTGTTTTGTTTTGTATTTTTTTTCCTCTGTTAATTTTTATTGACCCCTATAACATGAAATCTCATACCTGAAGCACTGAAGGTGTTGCCTGATTCAGGTTTCTTTGAGGGAGTGTATGGTTTTCCTCACAATGGGATTTTCATAGGAGGGTAGGAGAGCTCAGTGACCAATTGAAGGGGCTGTGTCTGCAGTGGCAATGCTTTGAAAATGTCTTTTATATAGGATTGCAACCTTACAAACATTACAGTCACAGTGAATACATCTGCATATTTGAAACTCTCCTGACAGTGCTTGTGGTAACTACAGCATTATTATGATGTGTGTCTATGATGGAGCCCTTGTTGGAAATTTTGGCTCTCAGCTCAGTTTCTAGGCAGTGGATGACAACTCTTAATGGTTTCCAGTAAAACTGCTTTCTGTATTATCCATCAGGTGATATTATTACACCTGAGAGACTAAACAGGATGGTTTGGAAACTGTAAAGATAAAAATGTGCTCATGGACATATTCGTAGATAAGAAGGCATCGTACAAGATTAAAACCCAAACACATAAGCCCCAGATTTTTCAGCTTGTCTGAGTATTTTCTTACAGAGCTAGAATGAGCTCAGCTGCCAGAAAGGAGTTTTATTGCTATTGTACTGAAAAGTCTTGCAAAAGCCTGAGATACCAAATAACATAATGATGTCAATACAAGCAATTCCTGTATAACTTTCTCTCTCTCCATATCAGCATCATTTTAACACTGCTGTAGAAAATATTTGATAGAAACCTTCTGATACTATAGTTGCAAAACTTAGGTTTTGTTCAAATAAAACGCTGAGTTTGTCTAGATTGGAGTTGGTGAATAACTATATCAGGCTATAGCCTGTGCAGAAAAAGGTAGAACTGCTGTCCAAATTCTTGCGGTAATATTATATTCTGTGTATTCATGGAAGTGTCTTGGTCTCCAAATAGGACTATTTCTCAAGAATATCCAAGAAAATAAAGATTATTCAATACAAAGGAAGGAACTAAAGTGTAGAGCACCTGTGTCTAAGTCAAATTTAGCTTTATTCAATGGATCAAATTAGTTTGCTTCATTTTAGGCTAAAACCTTGATTATTCTAAATGTGAGTGGCCGTTTAGAATATTAATGTAGTTTAATTTTCCATTTGAAATGTTAATTCAGATTTGCTTTTCTGAGTCTAGAAAAAAGTTCAAATGTAAATTGGACTTAATGTTTTCAGCCACTAATACAGTTACTGGTGCCATTAAACCCCATGTTTCCAGGACTAGCAATCTGAGCTCCTTTTATCAGTTTATTGATCCATGGGTTTTGTATCCAGGACTATAGCTTGGTTTGGAGCTCACATGCAGTTTAAGTAGTTGTTAATTTTACAAGAAGCCTGATAGCCATAGGGCTGGCTGTCTGAGTGAATTTTATTAAAAGTGAGCTTTCAAGAAGTCTTTTGAGTCTGCAAGAAAATACGACTTTGTTTATTCAGTAATAAACTAGCATTGAAATCTCCAAGCTGCGGTTGAACTGAGAAACAAAGCTCTCTCTATACTGTGGTTTTATGGAAGCAGGAGCTGACATGAGACGCAGATCAAGTGGAAGAGAGGAAGATGATGAGGAACTACAGAGACGCCGGCAGCTGCAGGAAGAACAGCTCCTGAAGGTGGTTATAAGCTTGTCTTCATGCTGTTTCTGAACACCATCCCAAAAGTGCCCTTTGGTTTTCTGTAAGCAGTTACTACTAATGCTTGATCAGCTTTATTTTATTGATTTTACTGGTTTTTTTTAATTGCCATTTTTAGCTGAACTCTGGTCTGGGACAATTGATACTGAAAGAAGAGATGGAAAAGGAGAGTCGCGATAGATCAGCACTTTCTGCCAGTCGTTACGATTCTCCAGGTAATTCATGTAGGCAATAAAGCGGATAATGAACAGTGAATAGTGAACACCACATATACATACATCAAGCAGCCTCCCGGAATAGAAACCACTGGGAGGACTGGTTGATATGTATATATGCTGTATTCTTCAGTGAAAGAGTGCCCTAATTCATTAGCTGGTTTTGGTGGCGGAAGGATTCTTATGGCTGTTTCTTTCTTAGAAGAAATATGAGGTTGAGGGCTTTCACTCAGTTTTGAGGAGCGAGATTTTCTAATCTAGATAAGGAATGAGGTAAAACATTTGGTGACTCTCATGTCACACACATGCCAATAGCCTGGGTTATTAAATTGCAATAACATATTTTGCTAAAATCAGTAGCATTTACCAGCGGGACTGCATATTCCAAACACAACCAGTGTTTTGGCCTTGGTTGGTAGTTCGATTGCGTTCCAAAAGAATGCAGCAAAAGCACAAAGGGCAACTTTGATTAATTGGTAGCTTAGATTCTTGGCCTCATTGCACATCTTTGGTATACATCTGTGGCCTTCTCAGATCTCCAGAACAGGGTTTGGGGGTTTTTCCTTCACTCTCTTGGTCCACTGGTCATTGTAGCACAGCAGCTGTGCTTCGAGCCAAGAAGGTACAAGATGAGTCTCTTTGGAGCCACCCACTGGAGTAGGTACCAAACAAACCAAGATTCCTAGTGTTCCCTATTGTATGTGTGTTGCCTGTATTTATGATCTTGAAGAGAATGCCTGTGGCTCTCCCTCACTATCTGTAATAGTGTATCTGTTGAGTCTACCTGCTCAACTCAAAGCTTATGATTTTTATACTAACTTTCACAGAGATCGGAGGACTCCTTTGTTAGAGAGGAGTCAATCCCTCTTTGCAGTGATGATCAGTGCAGTCATCAGTTGCCTTTGGTGGAATCAGTGATACCTTTTCCAAACGTGCTTATTGCTGGCAACAGCAGTTCCTCAAGCTGTATGTTCCGTGCCCTTCTGTAGTAAAAGTAACATTTAAAAAACAAAACATTGAGTTTTTATATGGAGGATCTCATCTGAAAGAGCTGTGTTAACTGTAGAGATGCTATTAATGAATATGCTGATGATCTGGTTTATCCATCTTCTTATCTGTATTTGAAAACACACCCTTGACATTTCCACATTGTCTTTATCTTGCTCATGCAATTTTTGAGTGCAAATACTGAATTCCCCCAAATACCTTATTTCACTTTCATTTCAGGTGAAAGAAGGAGGCACAGAGCTCTGTTGAATCATGTCGTGTTCTCAAAAGCGTCACATCATGTACAGGATAACTGTAATTTCAGATCAGAATGCCAAATTCTCAAACTGGTTTGAATTCACTCAGCACTGCCCATTCTGATCGTTCTCCTGTTAATTCAGTACCAAAACATGTCAGTTACAGTGTTTCAGGATCTAAACTAATAGCCTTTTCTCCTTTGTAGCAAAGAATGACAAGCTAAAGCATGTGAATACAAAGAGAAAGGAGTGTGCTAGTCATCTGTATCTTGTAGCTTTCTGCAGCATCAGAAGCTGGGATCATAAATGCAATAATAGTTGCAATAGGAAGGATAGAAAGGAAATTCATGAAAGGTTCAGAGGGTATAATGACATATAAACCCTGTGGCGGGTCATGTACAATGGCATGATAAAGCTGTGTGTAACTTAGGGAATGTATGGAAGGTTGTGATGAGTTTGGGGCTGAGGTGTGAATTTTTTAAAGTCAGTGTGTCTCAGTTGGTTATGTGTATGCTTAGCTCTTCTAGCTGTGGTTTTTTATGCTAGTTGATTCCTTAAATGCTCTTGTTTGTGAGCTTCCATGGGATTTTTCCAGTAAAAGATTTTTCCCTTTCTCATTCAACAGCACATGCTTCAGCCTCCAAAACCTCTTCCCTCCCTGGCTATGGAAAAAATGGACTTCACAGGGTAAGGAGATGGTGACTTTGAGAAGCGAAAGGTGGCTTTAATTATCCATGGTATTTATTTCCATATTAACTGTATTGGATTTTCAGTTCGGTCAAGTTTCTTATAAGACAATCCAAAGTCAGACAAAACCTCATTTCCCTTCCCACAAACTACATTGTTAAGAAAGCAATGCAAGAAACATTGTGAAAGTTGAAGGGGAAATAAAAGGCTTAAAGCAATTTATTTCTCCCCATAAACCAACCTGCTTGTGAAGTCATGAACTGTGAATTTATGTTCATGTCCCTGTTTTCCTGTTGCAGCCGGTGTCTACGGATTTTGGTCAGTACAACAGTTACGGAGATGTGAGTGGTGGTGTTAGAGGTAAGGCAGAGAAGCCTTTACATGCTGCTTCGTTACTGAACATGTGGTGATGTTTGGTCATTTCTGCTGTTTTGTTTTAAGTGGATGTGGTAACTTTGTATTTGCTCAGTACATTTGCACTTCCTCTGGTAAACTCAGCAATTAACTCAAACTCTGCAAATACCTATTAAAAAAATAGGGCTTATTTTGCTAAATCTGCTATGTGGAGCTGATCCTTGTATATGCCAAAGGACTGCTTTAGCATTGGTGAAAATGGGAAGCAGGTAACATGTCATTTATCAGGAATATGTACTGGGTTCTCTTTTCTTTCTCTGAAAATAACCATCCACTGCACAGCCTGAAGGATTGAACTAGAGTGAAGAAAGGATAATGCCTTCTAATCCTTGTTGCTGAAAATGGTTTTTACTGTGACTTTGAGCTAGATGTGATATCAGTCATTGCCTAATAAAAATGAACAATATTTATAAAAGTGATGAAACTTTAAGACTTGATGTTTTGAAATGGGATGAGTTGAGAGAGTGGGAGAGGCTAGTTATTGCCAAAGGAATATTGCTTCCAACTATCTCAGACACCTTAGAATTGGGCATCTTCTGTTGGTGGTTGTGTCTCTTTGTAGAGGAATCTAGACAGCTACCTGATGGCAGAGGTTAGGAGAGGTGAACATTGCCCTGCACATTTGAATTTTAGTTGGCTTTTTATTTACTTGACTGTGGCTTTGTGTCTCTTAATATTTCCAAAGTGGGTTCACTTTTCCAAATGAAAAGCCTGCTCAAATGAAAAGGGCTGCAATATTTGGAGTGTTTGACTCTTTATGAACTAAGCCCAAAAGCAGGAAGGTTGCTGGCCTCAGAGCATCAGGTGGAATTTTGAGCAGATCAGGTAGACCAGAAGACATAAGGATTATCTGGTAGATTGTGACTGATTCCTGTTCTTCCACACTCTAAAGCTGATTTCTCTTTTGCTTTTCAGATTTCCAGGTACAGTACGGGTTTTCATCAGTCAACTGACACCAGAACTAAAAGCATCTACCTGTTGAAGTCTGAATTTCTGCTACAGGGAAGGGTTTCTTAAGACGATAGCTTTGATTTTCCTGCATGTTTAAGCATAATCACCAATGTAGATTCTTATCAACAAAAACCAGACACAGCCTCAGATTCCTCCTTGTTACCTCCCCAGAGCTGGGTTGAGACAGCTCCCACCAGTTCTATGACTTGCTCTGTAAAATCCACTGTCTGTTGATCTATGAGTTATCTGTAACAGTCCTCTCTGGACAGCTGAGGGTGGATTTATCTGAAGCCTCTCTAGTACTTACCCAGAGATGTACAGAAAGTCTCTTCTGGAGGCAGTTTTTTCCCATACCAGGGGTCTTGAACTCATTTTTACTCTGGAATTTGCTCTCCAGACAAGATTGCTGATCAGTAGGTGTCTACAGTGCTGCCATCACAGTTGAGCCAGTAAGAGGTGTGCTTGCAAATACAAACCTTTTACTCCAAATACTGTCTGCAGGGTTATTTTTTCTAGAATGGTTTGAGTCTATCTGGCTCCTCAGCACAATCATCATATGAAATGACAATTTAAGAGAAGGTTTAATTACTTTTATTTATCAAAATCATGATGATTGGAAAGAGAAGTAGATTATAGAGAGAGGAGTTGTCCATGTATTGTACTCTGAATGTTATTTCGCTAGGAACAGTACCTGTGTCAGAAAAGCACCTTTTTACCCTATCCCTGTTTGTGTTCATAGTAAACTTTCCCATTGTAAAGACAATGCTGGTAAACTCAGTGGGGAACTATTACCAGCCTTAGCAATGACAGAAGGCACTGGTGGCAGGGAGGATCAAAGTATCCCTCTGCATGCCTCAGGGAAGTAATGAACAGTAGCCATGGCAATGATCTATATGATAAGACTAAATATTAAGACTTGAAGGAAGTCTCAGGGCAAATTCACCTTTGTTTTCACCTCTATTTGAGTGCCTTTACCCTCTGTGTGTGTAACCTATGTGTCTGATGTATACCTGTATCTGATGCAGTCCCTTCCGGATGGTCATGTCCCTGGAATGAGAATGGACAGAGGAGTATCTATGCCTAACATGTTGGAGCCAAAGGCAAGTGCAGATGTTATTCACTTTCCTTCAACACAGTGAAGGTTTGACTGTGAAATGCAGATATAATATGGGAAATGTCTTAGTTCCCTTGTTTTTCTTTACCTCACCTCAGTCGCTTCTCCTTATGTGCCAGACCTCTCCCTTTGTTCTAGACTTTGCCTGTTACAGGTGTTAATACTCAGGCAGGCTGAGGGCAGCGCAGAAGTGTGCTTCTGGCATTAAGGAGGCTTTTCCAGAGACTAAATGAAGATGCTGAAGATACTCAGTAGCTAGTTCTCTTGTCAGGCTTCCACTAGCCAAAACAGCAGGCCAAAATCAATGGGAAAATCTCAGGTCTTTCAGGCTGGAAAAGCAATGCAGAATATTGTGGATTACGACACACTGTTGAGGCTGTCTTAATTTCAAAATTAATGTAATTCTGGGATCTTTGTTTCAAACTGGAAGTTAGATAGAATCCTAGAATGGTTTGGGTTGGAAGGGACCTTAAAGCTCCTCCAGCTCCAACCCCTGTCACGGGCAGGGACCCCTTCCACTGGAGCAGCTTGCTCCAAG
>JBCJKH010012824.1:0-28384 GCA_039877255.1 Loriculus beryllinus
CCATTCAAAACAAGCACACTGCATTCCACAAGGGTTGTTATGTGGCCACTCGGCAGTGGGTGTGAAAGATTGACATCTACTATGGCAGAGCCAAACCCTCACTGGATATAATTATGTAGAAGGTATCTCATCCTCCCTGGGGTCATTCTTCTACCAAGCGCTTTTACTCAACATGCCAGTCCTGGGGTGGTAGATAAACTCATTTGAGCATGCCTCCCTAGTTGCCTAACTGTTAATATTGAATAGAGCTGGCTGCTCATTTCCTCTCCTACCTGTTACCTTCTGTGCTTTTGACAATGAGCAGAAATATATGCTTCATGCTTCTAAAACTGCAGTTAAGATGTTCCCATTGACTCATAAACTGAAAGTAAGAGGGCACAGAGATCAGCCATTAAAGCATGGTTTGGAAAGCAAAGATGCCAAATCCAGTCTGCTGTCTCCAGTATTCATTGGTTGACTAGGAGACCAAGGGGGTAATGATAAAGCCCATTCTTTGGGCTTGCCCCCATGACACAGTCCATAGAGGGAACTAAAGTACATATTTGGATCCGTCCAATAAAGAGGTGATATTCATCTCGATATTTTCACAGTAGTTATCTACAGCTGTGCCCCAGGCTCATTTTACAGCCAATGGTGAGAAAATGGCAGTGCCCAAGAAAGATTTGTCTGACCTATTTTAAACATCAGTTTTAGGATGAAATTAATCATGTTCCAGCAGTTCCCATTGCCGTTCTCTGTTATAAGCAGTCTTGAACATCCCAGAGGCAGAAACCCACCAGCAGTACCTGCTTTGTGACGGTCCCCTCTCTCAGTTGTAGGCTGTGTTCATGTGTAGGTTTCTGGCATGTGAGTTGCAACAGATGATAGGATTAGGCTGAGCAAAAGTAAGGATATTCACTGTTACTGAAAAACAAGGAGGGCAGCTAAGATCATCTGTTCCTCTGAGGATTTTTGGCTTTGTCTTTTAACTGCTTTGTTTATTAATTGACCAAATAGAGCAGCAGAAGACATCTTGGCTTTCCTATCCCAGCTGGTGAGCTGGCCAGAGCAAAGCAAAAAACAGGTCTTTCTCCTGCAGAGGACCCCCCTAAGACTGCCTAAAGCTGCATAGACCAACTGTTCTGTATTAAGATGATTTGACACAGTTCATTCTGTTGCCCATCTTACAAAGAAGAGCAGCCTTCCTCCAGAGTCTAGGCTGAAAAACATCTGCATTTTCTAGAAGTGGGTAATAAAAAATTAACATGGAAGTAGAAAAACAGTCTTCTTTCTTTTTATATTTCAGATGAAAGACATATGATGAAACTGCTGGTGAACTCACCCAAGCCTTGACATGCTCCAGTCATCAGAGGTGAAAATGGGAATGTAGAAACTGTGGTGTGAAATTGTAGGACCCTGTTTGTTCTGCAGCCTGTGCCTGCAAAGCATCTTGACGTATATCTGAAGTACCGATTTGGCATAGACTCCTAGGAAAGCACATTTCAGTTACTGCATTTCATTCATTTTTATGCCTTTCTAATGCAGATGCAGCTGAACTATACCATTGATTCATGTACACACCTCTTTTCCATATAGATGATGACTGCATCAAAGAAGCCAGCACTCTGAAATAGCACACAGTGCAATACCACAGCAATTCTCATTTAAAGTCTATAGTGGTAGAGCAATTTCCAAAAATGAAGGGCAAAGTTCCTAATCCATAGCAGCTTTTTGCTAGAGAGATGTGGGAGAGAAGAAACAGGATGCATCCTGCATGAATCATCACTGTAACCACCCTGGATATATTAGCTGAAATTATGACAAACACCAAAAATGATTAAAACTTCAAAATGTGTGGTGGAAAGCGTTGCCTAAAGGACTGGCTATTGTGAGACAGTGCCAGAGTCTTCCTGTTTATTTTAAAGAATTGAGGGCTAAAACGGTCAAGCTTTTGAGGATAAATAATTAATTTAAACAAATTATGTGACAGCCCATCACAGAGAGGGGTAGAGACATCCCCAAGGCCATGAAACCTCGTCCCTCCCAAAACAGGGTGACTACAACAAACCCTCTTCCTTTACACTTACCCAGCTCATTGGTATTTGCATGACTGCTGCCTTTTTGTTCTATGTTAGAGACCCCAAATCCACCCCTCATTACGGTGACCACCAATCTCTGTAGATTTGTTCTCAACGAGGTGTTGAACCATGCCCTTTGTACGACATGGAGAATGTCCAGGTTTGGGGCCCGAATGACCTGCATAGCTGATGTCCTTGACCTCCCACAAAAACAATCCCTGAGATCCCAGTAACTGGGAATTCTGCAGACTGGGAGGGTGTCAGGGACCCATGCTTTCTCAGGGTGATTCATTAGGAAGTTCTGGGACTTTACTTGTCCTTCAGCGCTGATCACTTCCAGTGTCCTTGCTCTGTATTTTACAAGCTTATTACATTCAGATTCAGCTTAGTTGTGTCCTCGCTGTCATGGACCCCAAATCAAAACACCTGCTCTAACCAAAGGCCAGTCCTGGTTCTGTGGGGCTGTCCTTGGCAGCTGGCTCCTGCAGGCTCCTGGAGAGAAGCAATCTCCTAAGCTGCTGCTTTCCTTTGCTATCTGTGAATATCTGCTGCAGATCCCCTCCTCCTCCAGTTCTCTGCTCAGGCTTCTGCATTCCCTGTCCTTGGACGTTTTCACCATCCATGGACTCAGGTGCTCGTCTGCAGTGGTTCAGCCCCATGAGATCCCTTTGCAGTTATGGTGTGCAGTCATTGTACTGCCCTTCATTTGCTGTGTCCTAGCCTGGGTTTCTGCACATTCTCATGCTTGTCCATGAGGGGAAATTTGAGATTCACAGTTCCCAGTGGAGAAAACATTACCATGGTGCCCCTGGATCAGAAATCCTGGGGAATGAGAGCCAAGAACATCTCTTCAGTGCAGGAAACTGCCCAGAACCAGACAGAAGAAAAGCTAGGCTAGGTAACACATCAAGGGCTCACTGTGAAGTTGAGGTGTAAGTATGGGCATGTATCACTCACCTCTGTGCCCACTTAACAGCTGAGTCTTTTCCCACACCATTTTTTTTTTTTTTGCCAGCAGTCCTCATTGATGGAGAAGTGACAGAAGCAGAGATGAAAATGTGCCTCCCAGAAGGGCCTGTTTCTTCTTGAGCAGCCATCATTATCTGGAGATAACAAGATGTTTCCTCTGCATTTTACAGAGGCTGAGAGAGGCTCCGGCAGGGAAGCTCAAAACTAAATTACCAGCCAGGTCATTTCCATTTCACACTGTCAGAGCTCAAGCACAGGACTGTTTGTTGTTTTTTCCTTCCCAGCTCAACAGGCACACTGACACTGCAGCAGCCTGGAAACCATGTCAGATGCTGGTTGCTCTATTTGGGAGTGAAATGGTCTAAATCTTTGCATAAATTTAAAGATAAAGACCTCCTCTCAACATGGTGGTTTCTGTATAAACCAGCACGGAGTTGCAAAGTCTGGGAGTGTGGGCATGAATTTGTCAGGGAGAAGGAATGAGGGTGAAGAGATCCTAGAAACAAAGACTGGAAAGGACACGGAGAGAGCAGGTAGTCTCTCCACCATCTACATGTTTTGCGTCTGGGCTCTGCTCTGTTGCAGGCCCTCCCACATTCAGGGGTGTTCATCTGGGAAGGCTGGATACCCACTCCTCGCTATTTTTAAAGATGAATGTTAATATGTTTAATTGCCAGTACTGTAGGAAGGGAGCCAGGTCTAAAAAATATCTACTAAGAAACTGCCAAGAAACACTGCTAAACAGGATCTAGGAAAAAAAGCCAGGCACAAAGATTTATGATCTTTATCTCTGCAATAGTAACTTCACAGTGGTCAACTGAGGAGCAGAACAAAGGTCATAGGTTTTCTATCAGCTAGAGTTTGTTAAATCCTTTGTTTCCTTTAGTGTGATCTTGCCAGGCAGCTCTCACACAGAAGGCCCTATAGATGAATGCAAAAACCTGGCAATTCAGATGGACCCGCTTGCCCCCATTCCTTGCTCAAGACCAAAGAACTGCAATTCTAAATCAGAAGCCTCCCTAGCACTGGTTGCAGCCCAACCCAGATCCTCATCCAGGGAAGAAGCCTGTTTCTCCTCCTTTATTGAATGAGTTATCCATATGAATGGTCCAGTAAACTTTTGTGTTACTAAACCCGCTTTGATTAACATCAACAGTTGTGACAGGCTATCTAAGAATTTTGTTTGCACAAATCCAAGAACCAACCTCGTCTTAGGTTTCCTTCCTTCCAGTAGGATGAGGACAAGAAAGGGACCCATAAAACCTCTGAAGATAAATTAAAGGAAAAGAGGATCTTTTTTTTTTTCAATTATCATTTCCTGGTAGAAACAATTCTAGGCAAAATATACACAGTTTGCTTCTTGACACTGCTGCCAAGATTCTCAACTTTATAGCAAAGATCAGATTTCAGAATATTTCCAAACCAGCCCCCACAAAATTAACTGAGTATCCAAGAATCTTGGCTTTGGATGTCATTTGTTTTTAAGGTAAAATTCTGGTCCCTGTAACTGCAGAAAAAACCCTTGAAAACATGATCTCTAAGAGCCTTAATGACTCAGAGGGTGGTATTCAGTTGCCTACGCAAGGGAGCCTGGTGCCATCTGAGATGCCCTTGTATATCTGAGACATCCCACAGTGTTGGCAAAGCAACATAGAACCAAGGGAAGATGAGCACTCCTCAGAAGCAAGAGGTGGAATCAGGAGCTGGATAACCTATAGCATCTAACTTGGCCCTAGGAAACTATGTTTAGACAGCTGAATCAAGCCCTAATGCATACATGTAAAACATATATAATCAAATCAATCAGACACTCAATCAGTCACACAAGATATTTCCAAATCTTCAGATTCCATGTAAGTTCTGGAGTTAATTTAAGCAGTATTTCAATGCTCAAGACCATGTTAGAAACACACTGTTCACTTCACTGACACTTCCAACCATACTGAAGCATTCATCTGGCTCAGGCTCTCTGCTCCCAACCCTTTCTGCTAAAGTCCTCTTCTCCACCCTCTGTTCCTTCTGCAGTGCTACCACAGCCATGGGAGGTGCAGTTCCTTTCCTCATCTCCAGGATGAAAGAGAAACAGCAGAGGTTTGGTTTTATTTCCAAAGGAAAGGTATGCAAAAGGCAGGAAGCAAAGACTTTCCATGGGGTGAAGGGGAAAGAGCTGTGACATGGTTTATGAAGCCCTGAGGGGTAATAGAAGAGGCTGACACATGAACCATGAGGAGCTCTGGGGGAGCATTACCTTAGAAAGACAGTACCTTCACGGAAAAGCAGGATATTTTTAGTTTACCCAGTGTATTTAAATCATCATGGAGTACATTAAAATTATAGTAATTATCCCACCTTCTCATGTGGGATTCTGGGAGGTGATGGATTGGTGGATTGTGTGCTGGTGGAGTCATCTTCAGCGAGGTCCTTCTGCAAAACAGAATTATTTTGTTTCAACATTTTACAGCTACAGCATTCCTGGCTCATTAGTACTTGACAGTTGAATACTGGGATCTGTTCACATCACACCCTTCTATCCCCAGTGGCCACCTCTCTCAGCACCCCAGAGCTGAGACAACCACTGTGACACAAACTCCCTCAAACCTAAACTGCACTTACACACTGCTGGAGTTGTCACCTACACATGCAGGTGAGGCTGATATTTTCTTCATGGCAATACCTAACCTCTGATCCATTTACACTTTCCCCTGCACAGCTTCACTGTGGGGCAATGCAGTGAAACCTTATGTCTCCCAGCCCCTGCTCTGGTCTCGCTGCCCAGTGCAGGCATGAGAAGGGGATTTGTTTCACTACTGCAGCACCGCTGAAAAAGAGCTGTTAAAAATGCAACCTTTTACACATACACAAAAAAAGGCACATTCTTTTTCAGATCAGGAACTTCATGTTTCTGATTGCAAATAAAAAATGTGAGGGGGGAGGCTGAATGGAACAATCTTTTTTCCTGACATTTCTCTTATAAATTAGGTCTTCACCAGATTCTGGGTTATCTCTGTCTGTAACCTCATTTTTGAAAGATGGTGCTTCTGATCTCAAGATAAGGTCTTTTCCCCTCTCTGTTTCTTGTCATCAAAATACATCTGAACATCAGAAAAAATGATTTCTGCTTCTTGATGCATCAGGAGGATCCATTAACATGGAGAAATCCTCAGAATCCCTGCTCGTGAAGTGACACGTTTTCGATCAAGCCTTGAAGTGTCTCCCCACACCCAGAGTGACCTTGGAGGTCCCTCCAGCTCCATGTCACCTTGGAGGTCCCAAACAACAATGGTAACAGGCTCTCCGAAGCCCTGTGGATGTGATTCCTCCACAGGAAGCCCAGGCAAGCCAAATGCTTACAAGAACTAAGGAACATGGATCCTTTGATGGAAGTAAGCTATTCCCATCCTGGCTGCCCACACTTGAAGCATCATAGCAAACTGCTGGGAGGGGATCTGGGCTATCGCCTTGTCCCAAGACAGGACCCACGTACAGACAGGCTTCAAACACTGCCCCCTCCTCTTCTCCAGCTCAGATGGCGAAGTACCCATCACCCTCCTCTGCACGTGGGAGACCTTGCCAGAATCTAGCCATTCCCCTGCCTCACACCCATGTTCTCTGGCCTCTTCCCAACTCTTTCAGCAGCATGTTCCTGATTATTTACTCTCTTTAAATGCTGCAGAAAAATGCTGCTTTTCCTGAATACTGAGTATGGAAGAAAAAAAAAAGTAAAAAAACACATTCTCTTCCTGGACCGTGTTTGTTCTCTTGAAGTTCCCTGTTACTGCTGAAAGCTATTTCGACCCTTGGATATATTTGATCCAAGTGACCTCTGATGTCTGGGACTCTGATACAGACCCACACTGAGGTCGTTCTTGCACAGACCTTATATATTTATCAATCCATCTATCCATACATAAAACTATCTTCCTCTTTCTCTCTCTCATTCCAGTGCTATCTGATCAGTTCTTGGCATTCCTTATGCTTCTTTCATTGAATTAATATCTTTCCCCCACGGATGTTTTCTTCCTCTCACGGATTTTCTTTTCACACCCTGTCATTTGCCTCTCCATTTTGCCTTCTCCAGACCCTCTCCTATTCTCTCTGTGCTGCCAGTTTACAGTTGCATTATGTATTCAGCATAACATATATATATATTTAAATGGGATGATTTCCACTAACGTAAACAGTCTGGACCATTAATTTCAATAGTGGAGCTGACAGCTCAGGCCTGGAGTCTCATTGCCTGCTGACACACGAGTACAGCTGCTTGAACTTGACGGGTAACTGTTTCCAGCGCCTAGCTGCACATCTGCAGGAGGAAGGAAATACTTTCCATAATGCTGGAAAAAATAAAGCTGCCTAGATTTCCCTCCCCCCCCCCCACCCCCAGATGATGATATTCATCATTCAAATGCTTCAGCTGAGTAGGTGTTTAATTCAGAGTTTGCAGGGGGACATTTATGGTGTGTTACTAGCTTTGCTGCTAATCCTTTGTTCCAACTGCTGTGGTGTTGCCTTTAACAGGGTTTTCTCCTTAACCACCCCGAGCACTGCTATACATCCATCACCACGGGGTACTGTGATATCTTCAGGATCAGTTGCTGAATTAAAACTGAGAGTGATGTGTCTCCTCAGTGAGGTTGCCATATTGATAAGTTATAGCACAGTAGAATGAACAGCAGGAATGGGCAGGATTTCTTCAAGACGGATCTAGCACGACCTTGAACAGCCCATGCTGAGAATGAGCCAGGTCCTGACCTGAGACACCAGCTTTGCTGATGGCACCCAGAAGACAAAGTTAGCAAAGCTTCAGGAACTGACTCAAACTTTTCAGGGTTGCACTTCAGTTGCTCCAGGAAAATGTGTGGTTAACACCATAAACTCCTCCAGGTTTGCTTCTTCGAAGTAACTCAAGTGTTCTCACCCACCTCATCATTAGCTACCCAGAAAGACTGAGATACCTGCGGGAAATGCTATGTGCTGCAGTCTGCTGGCAAGCTATGCTCCCATGTGTCATCCTGCGTATGATATTCGCTTGACAGCTGGACAGAAGGAGGAAATGAGCCCTGAATGCCACTCATGGGACACAGCCATGGGGGATAAATGAGTGAGTGTAGAAGAAAGGAAGTGTCATGGAAGTAGGGCTGTTATTTTCAGTGGGACAGCAAGAGAAACCAAGCCCGCTGGACTACATGCTACTGTCCCCCTGAGTATACACCACAATTTTAAATCTCTAATGTTTTTTTTTCTCTTTCTGAGCAAATATCATGTGCTGGGGATATTAACCTGTTGCTCCTTACAGAATTCTTGCGACAACATGCACCAGTTTTGCCTGGAAATGGAGAACGAATACAGGCCTAAACATGCCAAGAAGTGTCAAAAAGTGTATTAATTTGTAGCAATTTAAGGTGAGATACTGAGAGCTTTGGGCTGGTTTTGAAGGGAAATCAGCTACATATAGGAAAAGGAAATAGCTCCCAGTGAAGTCTAAGCCATGGGGCTAGACTTCGATGATGATGCCTATAGACCACTAGTAAGGAAATCTATAAAGAAAAATCACCCAGTCTGCTGGACTGCCAATATCTCCCTAGCAAAGATCTTTGGAAAGCACAATTCTTACACTCACAAAGGTGCTAAAGGAGAGCAGGCTCAATCACAGACCTTATTTCTGAACACAGGCTGAAGACGTGTAAGGATATGAGCAACTGTTGAAGTTGGCCCTGCTTTGAGCAGGGGGGTGGATTGGATTATCTCCAGAGATCCCTTCCAACTGGCTTTTTTCTATGATTCTGTGGTTCTGTGATATCGTTTGCTCTACCTAGGTGGAAGTTGAATTCTGCAGCTGCTGAATTACAGTGGACTACAAAGTTTTGACCTTTAGGTCAGAGAGCTTGTGAGATATCTCATCAATTCATTATCACGCCAGGCTCTAGTCCCCTCTCCTCAAAGGTGGGAATCCATACAAATCAAGTTTGTCAGACACTTGGGGCTTTTTTTCTTAAAAAGAGACAAATATGATCTGGATTAAAAAAATATGACCTTCTTTTTGAAGTCCGTTGAAAAGGCAGCAGCTAGCAACATCATTCTGTAACTGATTAACCAAACTCAAAGAACCATTCAACTGACCCAGAGTACATATTTGCATTCAATAATATGGTAATTTATTGTACCTTGTGATCTACTGAATCATAAGGCTTTTCCTTTCCCTGTATTTCACTGAATTTCCTTTCAACAAATTAGGTGTCTCCAGGCCCATTTTACAAAAATATCAGTGCTGAGACAGGTGCTGAGTTAACAGCTTTAAAGGTGTATGTCCAAGCATCCCTCCACTCTTGTTGTGTTTCAGAGTATGATTTTAGATGTATTTTGTATGTGATCATGTGTCATGATTGGTTTAGGGGTGACCTGATGGAACACCAACCTGTAGTGGCATTGAACTGAACCCACATTGGGAACTCTGCTGACTAGATGAAGATTACAGCAGGTAGCTGACTGAATCCTAGGTCTAGTCCCAGGAGGAGGAGACCAAGTAATGTTACAAAAGCCTGCTCAGCCATGCCTATTCCCACAACCTTTACAATCATCTTTAAAGATCTTGCTTTTTCTGGGTGGCTTCTTTCACAAATGTAGCACCGCTTGGATGTGCTGACACAGAATGTCCTTATATTTGCAGTCCCCAAGAGTCCACTGCCGTGATTGTGGAGCAAACTGATAACAAACAGGAGCCTGTCTTCTCTGAGCTTCTTCTTCTCCACCCACAAGTGCTGCCAGTCTATCTCCCTGCTGCAGTGCTTCTCCCAGAAGACAGGATGATGCTTATCTGATTGTCTAAAATAGTTCAGACAAGATCAGATGACTCATGCTGCAAAAATGACCCATCCTGTCCATAAAGGGACCATTCCATAATCAGTCATTTAGGAGACAACCATGATGTGGATATCTAAAAGCTAGTGAGATGAACCTTAGTCCAAGAAATACAGACAGACTTCTTCTAGCACCTAGGAGATGAGAATGGCCACATTGTTTCCCATCCTCACTTTCAACTAATTTGAACTCTGCTTTTTGCAGAGTAATAAAGTAAATGTATTGCTGCTCCCTTGCCTGTCTCTGATTTTCAATAGGGCTCTGAAAGATACAGCAGAAAAGGATTTAGGCTGCCTTAAAGCATGGATCACAAGGTAAATTATTTATTTGCCAGTTTATATCCTGTAATAAAATATACACAAGCAAAACCTTCCTCCTTCTCCTCTTAAACTCTTAATTTATGTGCATAGTTTATACAATCCCCAGTTCAGTTTGCTTAGACCATACAGGGTATCTGAACAATTGGCAAGTGCTTGAAGAACCTCAGTGCACAGACAAGTACTGGTGCCCTGTTACAGCAGAGAGTGAACTGAGGAACACTTGGACCCAACCACTTGCCAAGGTGGCAGCCAGGGCAGGATTTGAGGTTCAGAGGAGAAAACTTAGAAAGATCTTCAGAGGATTTCAACTTTGAAAGACAAAGTCCAGGGGCCGTGCCCTGCCTTACATGTTGTTTGTTTCTCCATCACATATATCCTTCTTTTGTCCAGACAGAGAGTTCCTTGGGTCAGAAGTTTCTCCTTACAAACTTGCACTCAGCACAGGATAATGGGTTCTTTCTCTTAAGAAATAGTCACCTTTACAGCTCCCTTTCTAACCTAAATTCTATATCTGAGGGGAAGAAAATGTACCCATAGGTTTCCCATGCTTTGGCACTGATTGTGAGATAAGATGCCCCAGGATGCAACCAGTGAATGATAGATTTTACCATGATCTGTAGGGTGAGCTGGACAGAGAGGATATTGAAAGTGGGACTTGCCCATGAGTCTCCCAGGGTAGATTTGACCCATAATTAATATAATTTGCAGAGGCCACCTTGGTCTGGAAAAGCAGACTGGAAGTTTTACTAGTCATCGTTGTCCTGCTGGCCAGCTGGCAGATGGATCTGTGCATCAGATGTACCAGTGCCATGAACAAATGTTGCAGCTGAACTTCTCTCTTAATCACCTAATATGAGCTATCAGGATATGCAGCTGAGACTGGGAGCTGAGTTTCATATGAAGAAGAACTAGAATCAGTTTTCCAAGCTGAAAGGAGGATAAAACAGTGCTCTGGTGAGAGATGATACTAAAAAACAGATCCAAGGGGAAGGTCAGTCTGTTGATAGTCAATCTACTCATTGTGCTCTGAATTCTCTCCAGAACACCTGACAGTATGTGATGTGTTTGCCCCCACAACTCACTATGGGGGGGTCACAGGCAAGGAGCCAAGGCACAGTGACTGTCTTCCTCAGGTCTACCATCACTCATATTTCCCCAGCTCAAACCTGACCTTTTCTTCCCTTTAAGTCAGCTATCTCTACAGACCCACAGAGTGATGGGGAGACAACAAACCTCATGGCTTTACCAAGGAGAGATGGTAGGAGTACTTTCTTTTGTCCCTGGTTGCTGGTACCTGAAATGCCACATACACTAAAAACATGCAACTGCTGATGAAATCTGAAGGAGAATTGACCTGAAGGTTGAATGTGCTGACCTTTATTTATTTTGTTTACCCGTACTTCTTCCTGAGTAAAAAGAACTTTCTCATGATTTTCAGCAATGCATTTCATTTGCTTCCCATTTTCTTCATCTTAATTGTGTATTGACTTTAGTCACTTTAGATAAAAGAAAATGAGCAATACCTTGATATGCCCATCCTGGTGCTTTACAGATTTACAAGAAAGTTTCTGAAGAAACTGGGAAGGATTCCTTAGGGTTGTTTCAAAGCCTTACTGAATATGGAAAGTACTTGCAGCTTCCAGTAAAACCAGGAAGCAAACATCATAGCCTAATTTATATATGAACTTCCAGTGCTATGTTTTTGGTAAACCAGCTAGCTCAACAGAGCTAAGTGCTCAGAAAACCTCTGAAGGATGAACTCTGACTGGGAACCAAGGATTTCAGTCTTCCACCAAAACCATCTCTGGAGTAAGTAACTTATTTCAGTGAATGCTTATGAAGTTCAGTCTCAACTTTACGAGTCACCTCAGTGAAGACCAAAGCTTAAAGCTACCCAAAAAGCTTTAATCAGTACTTGGCTCCACACTGCAAGATCATGCAACTGATCTTTCCAATTATTTGAGCTGTTTGTGTCCTTGCTCTGCACTGATGTCCAGCACAGTGGGGTTCAGCTCTTAGACACTGAGTTCTTCAAACTTACATTAACATTAGAAGTCACAGTAGTGTTAATGTCTGCTGTTAAAACTTTGCCAAGACACAAACCCAAGCATGACACCAAATTCAGGTCTGACATGATTGTCTGAAATTTTCCCTATCACCACATCCCTGCCAGACATTGCCACTTCTGTGTTTTGTTCCTTGGCTGCTGTTCATTCCACATGTCATTCCAGGAGGGAGATGTTGGTGGACAGGCTAAAAGGAAAGCATAAGAAAGCAGCGTGACTACATGCAGGAGCAGAATGCACCTTTGCCATGGGACAGTGCAGTTGTTGCAAAATGCCATCATCAGTCTGAGAGAAGCAACCAAGAGCAGGGCAGTACTTTCTTTCTAAGGGGTATGGTGGCTTTGCCTAAGTTCTCACTGGTGGTCACCTGGGCTGGAATTCAGCCTGTGGACTCACAGGGTCACAAGGGAACAGTTTGGTTGCCTAAATATAGATGGCTTCTGCCATGTGAGATGACCCAGAGTATCCAAGTGATCCACGTGCACCTGGCAGACACCAGACCCGGATGACACTGGGTTTACAGGTGACCCGCGCCTTCCTGGTTCTGTAGCAAAATGCCAAGTGTGACATGTCATCAAAAATATCATTATCTTTTATGCTAGGCAACTGAATCACACTTTAATGGCTGGTCATCTGCATCATACCTAACCACTGCAAGCTATCAACATCTCCAGTGGCTGTCTTAGCTGCTGAAACAACTTGCTCACTTGGATAGACCCACATGCAAGGACCTAAATCCAGGTGTTTGATTTGGCCACTGCATTGCAATCGTAGGGTTCCATGTGTAGTTATTTCTCAATCTGCAGAGGTGACGACTGGACCGAGGGAAGAGTTGGGCTTGTTATTACTACTATGCATGGGAATCTTTGCTGAGAAGACTGAGGTTCTCCGGTACAAAGCAAACCTTGGCAGTCTCCGGTTACAGGAAACATTTCCACATGCCTGTGCTAGGAAGCATCTCATTTGGTTTATCTCCCTTGCAGATGTCTACCTGTAAGCTTGTCAGCCTGGACATTGTTTTTTACAATTCAGGTCTATCCAGACAGTCCAAACAATGGGATTAGCGCAGTATTCATCCTGCAGCTGGCACCTAAAACAGGGCAGATGAATCATGTCTTAAAAGCACCTGTTTGATTTCAAAGACAGACATTTGTACTGGAGCCATCTGAAGCGAGGTGAGCTGGATGACACCTCTGATTTCTGAACCACCCTTACCTTTACATGTGCAAGTAAGTAAGGCAAGGCTGCAAGCACAGCTCAGGAGAGACCCACTGATGGGCACTGGAGCTCACAGGACTGCTGTGGGTGAGAGCGAGCCGATCTGAACAGCTTGCTGTCAGCTGGAAGCCAGGCTAGGAAAGAGAACCAGATGGTAAGATGTGAGACCTCGATTAATAATAATATGAATGCCTGCTCTGTACAGAAGGCTTCTCATCAGCAGATCTCAGCATGCTTCATGGTCACCGGTGTCTGAGAAGTTACCTGTGATCACTTTGCAGATGAGCAAGTCTCTGGAGTCCAAAGCCAAAATTGGCACCACACATGTCTCTGTGGAGTAGCCCAGACTCCAACCAGCCTTCAAATGAATAATTTTGGAGTCATATCTGGATGTTGTCTGGATGCAAATTCGAAGTCAGGTCTGGGACATGACTGTTCACATAGATAGCCTGAAGCACAATTGACACGCCGAAAACAGCTTCATGCAGCGTTTCTCTCCCATGCCAAGCTCCTAGCCCTTGCCCTGCCTCCACTGGCAG
This sequence comes from Loriculus beryllinus, assembly GCA_039877255.1. Taxonomy (NCBI): domain Eukaryota; kingdom Metazoa; phylum Chordata; class Aves; order Psittaciformes; family Psittacidae; genus Loriculus; species Loriculus beryllinus. The sequence continues at coordinate 14,028 of JBCJKH010012824.1, forward strand.
GACCTGTACTGTCATTTCTCTTCTTCCTGTTCTCCACCCTTCTTTCACTGCAGTGCTCACTGCATGACTGGGGACTCAGGTCTAAAAGAGATGGCGTTTCTTCTTGGAGAACAGGCTCCCCTTGGGTTGATCTGCTGTTTCTGAACTTCTTCACCTTCTCACAGTGAGACATAAACTTTAGCACATCAGATGGAAAGAATCAATTAAAACCATCACAACCTGGGGGCCTTCGCATATTCCAAAGCAGCTCTAGCCCAGGCTGCCTTGCCACACATGTGTTTCCCCTGTAGCCCAGCATTTCAGATGCATTTCCAACCAGCAAGAAGCCGTGACTGCAACAGCAGAACTAAAGCTCATTGCACAGCTGCTGCAACTGTGGGGGCTGCCACAGCCAAGCACACATGCAAAGGTCCTGTTGCACACCCAGCGTTCAGCCAAGGAAGGCACCCAGCAGCTCCAAGCTGGAGCTATGCAGCCAAGAGATCTGTCCAAGCCTGCTGAAAACTTGGCAGAGGGATGCAATACCGCAAAATGCTTTTCATCTGCTCCTTCATGCTTATTGATCAGAATATTAATAAAAACTTGTTCAAAGCTCCCTCGGCTTCAGAGATTATTTGGGAATAGTCCAACTCTCCAGCCCCAGCCATGCTTGTAATGAAGGGACTTAAGGATCAAAAGCACTTTAAAATGGCCTTGCTAATCAATCATCAACAATTGGTTAAATTAAGCCCTGCAGTCTTTCCCTTGCAAGCAAGGGATCTGCCGGACATGTCTTTAATGAGCAGATTCCTATCCCTGTAATATTCCTTAATACCTTTCTAGAGGAAATGAACCGCAGGGAGACTTTGTTGGTGGAATGAGAGGAATGTAGGTAACTGCTGGCCTCTGCTTTCTCACACATTGGGTTGAGAAACTCCTGCTGGACAAGGGATGTTGGGCACGGCAGGGCAGTTTCCTTTCAAATCCTGATAACACTCCTGATAACTCCTTCGGCCAGTGCCATTGCCAAAAGGAGGCATTTGCTTTCCTCCTCATTGCCAGGCTAAGCCCTGTCCTTATTCCTCTCCTCTGAGGATTGAGTCCATCTGTGCCTTCAGAGATCATGTCCCTCTGTGGTGAAGGCTTCTTTCCTGATGGCAAGGCCATCAGGAAAATGGGCATGCTACTCCCAAAGTAATGGTCCCAGAAGCAGATTCCTGTTAATTATTAACATGCAAGAGGCAATGCGAATATCACAGGAAAGTAAAGGAGCTTGGCTCATTTTGGGACTTTACTGGGACTATTGGAATTTGTTTTTTCCATAGTATGAGGCATAGCTCATTTTCTAGGTCCCTCTGGGAGGCCTTTAACGAATCCCCTTGGGATCTGGGACAAGGGAGATGCCCTCTGTGTGTCTTCCTCTCTTCCTGTGGCACACTGTACTTGTGGTCTTTCATTGTAGGTCTTAAGTGTGTTAGAAGGTCTTAGCAAGAGTTTTGTGGCCTGTAGTAAGTCTTGGCCGTGGGATAATGGGTTCTGTGCCCATTAGATACCTGTCACACCATTATATCCCAACTTAAAAATCAAGATGCCATCACTTCCTGGCAGCTTTCGAAATACAGAGAACTTCTAAGCCTGGTAACTGTACCAGTCCACAAATTGTACCTGTGTACAAATGGACAGAGCTTGTGAGGATATGAACACTGCAGCTCTGCTAAATTCAGGCGGCTTCAGAAGTGAATAATTTGAATGCTTTGGGCACTCCCTAGAAGATCACAGAATTATGTGAGTGAAACTATGTTGTTCCCACATACTAGGATTACGCTGCTCTAAACACAGTGAGAAGAGAATCAGACCTGGAGATGCATTATGGAGATGCTGCTCAGCTGGATGGTACGCACAGTGTAAGCAAAGGATTTCAGGGAGATTTAATTTCTCAAAGGGAGCCCAGCCTGACAGTGTTTTACCTCTTAAGTGCAATTGCACAGCAATTAGCACATCCAGCATTTAGCACCATGCTTTCCCCTTGGGAGTGCAGCTGGGAGGAGGAGCAAATCCGAGTCAAAATGAAGAGTCTGGGCACTGCCAGGATTGCAACCACATGGGACGTGCTCCACTCACCTCTCTTGAAGCCTCCACGGAACACGTTCCTCCACACAGACACCTAAAATAAAGGGGATTTATGAGATTGTGTCCACAGGCAGCAAAAGCCGCTATCGATTACTGCAAGGCTCTTAACCAAGAGTAATTCACAACCCTCTGCAATTCTGAAGGCAAGCTCTAATTTAGTATCATTATGTCTTCATGCCCCCACACATTCCACTGTCTCATTCACTGAGCTTTTATTGGGCTTTGGATAATTTATGGCTAGATATGCTGACTTTTATCTGACCTATTTTTAGCTATTCTTGCTTTTTACATATTTTTTTCCTGCCATCACAACTGGCAATTAAAGTAAAGAGGGTTTCTTCAAAAAAGTACGATAAAGTCCCACCCAGCTTTAACCTTTATTTCTTCTCTTTTATGTGCTGGAGAATGCATTTGTTATTACCACAGCTTTTTCAGGACAGGAGTTCATGATAAAAACACTTCCCTCGGATTATATTTCTTTCCTTTTTTCTTCCAAAGTGTATGACTTTGACCCAAAATCTCCACCAATGACCCTGCCTGGGTTGCAGAGCTGCAGAGTACTCCCAGCTCACTCCAGTTTCCATCTGTAACTGAAGTCCAAAAGCTTTGGGAGCCTTTTGCTACCAGGATTCAAGTGTCCTCAGTTCTCAGCAGCTGAGAACTGCTGAGGATTCAAGTGTCCTCAGTTCTCAGCAGCTTCAAAGGAGGTTGTTGATGGACACTCCTCAGCTTCGGATCCCAGAGTTTTCAAAGCATTTTGGTGCAAAAAGAGAGAAACAGGGAGAGCTTTAATGTGGGGACTATTTTTGTATATATTTTTTTAAACAATGTTTCTTTTCTATAATATAAATTTAAATTATATTTTGTGTTTATAATTTAATTCCATATTCATAAATATTCTGTATATTCTATTATAATAGAGTACATACTATATATGCCATGCACATCATACATCATTTTATTTACAGCTGAAGTGTTGTTATTTAAAAGTTTCATATTTTTAATGTTTCAGACATTAGAATTATTTATTGGAAACAATAAGAAAAATGAAAGAATGGTTTCAGACCTAGAAGGCCAAAGATGTCCTTGTGCCCTTGAGCCTTTGTTTGCTTTTTCCAGTAATAACAGTTGATCTGCCTTTTAAAAAAAGAGCTCAGACCCTCTAGGTAGCTATTTTTCATGATGTTTGGGTTAGAAGTAAGGCCACAGTATGGTGTAAATCAATCCCATTGACTTCAAAGCTATTATTTCCTAAACTTTTTCCACTGAACAGTTTGGTCCATAAAATCTCTCTCAAGGAGAGACTTTTGGGCCTTTGCTCCCAGGCTGTGGGTCTTGGGCACTGCATCTCCATTATTTCAGCTCTGCTCTCCAGGAATAAGTTGGGGGTTTCTTGGCCTGGGATGTCCAGTCAGCAGCTAGCAGGGTTGGTAAGCGAAGAGGAGCATGGTGACATTGCTGTGGCATTGAGGGAGCAAGCTCCGCTACTGCCCTAGGGAGCCCAAGGATGAACAGATAGAAAAGAGCAGTTTGGCGTCAGCTAAGGATACCATCTAATCCCTGCAGTGAGAGAGTTACACACTATGGCTGAAGAGGGATGCTGTCTAAAACCACAAAATTTACCACAGGACAGGGAGATTTTGCTGGGATCCAAATCATGGGCAAGGATTTAGCAGTTTTTGCAGAACTCACCATGCAGACTTTCCAGCATCTTGCCTTGGTGCAGCTCTGGGCACTCAGAAACATTTTGTTTGGTTCAGGACTTTAGACTGGTTCCTCGCTGCTCCCTTCTTCAGCTTTTCTGTTCACTCCCTATCTCTGAAAATGGAGGCAAACCCTGAATTCTGGAATGCCTCGCTTCAGCCCTCCCATGTTAACTCTCAAAAAGTTCTGCTATTCTGATGTTTTTCTGCTATATTTCAGACAAATGCCATTATGCTGATATTTCCTCCATACAACAATTCCAGTTTCTGGACATATTTTTAGACATATATTGTTCACAGCCATCAGATCACTGCCGTTTATTTTCCCCTCTGCATTTTTGGTAAAATTACCTTGTTTGATTTATAAATATATACATAGCATGGTGTAGCACTGTAAATATTACTTGTAATTGACTGTGCTAGCAATAAAAATATTGTAGATGAATAGAAGAGTGTGAATTAGATATACTGAACATATGCAACTTCCAAAGTGTCAAAACCCCATCGCTTGACTATCCCCAAGATTTTGGTGAGCCATGGCTTCAGACTGCCAGAGGTGGCTGCCCTATGCCATACCCCTGGGTGTGCCGAGTGTCCTGCAGGGATTCCTCATTTATCCCAGCCCTGTGGAGGAAAGCGGTGGATGCTGCATTGATGGTTCGTATTAGAGCTGCACAGATTCACCAGCTGCATTCCCACACGTAACAACAATGACAAGGCCACTAATGAGAACCAAAGATCACGAGGTAGATTTCCCCCCTCCTCAGCCAACATGAAAAATCATAAGACTGGATTTGGAAAAAACCACAGGGTTTTAGAAACCAAGCCTGTTGGTTGTTTTCACAGACGAGTCTCCTTCAAGCAGCTTTCCCCACTCATGAGGAGATAGATACAATCATTTTATTTTAAGTTAAGAAAAAAAAAGTCCTTAAACTGCTGAACAGCCCCTGGGCCCCAGGAGCTGGGGCTTTTGAGTAGACACTACAAGAGGGCATGGGTAGAAGGTAAGTTACATAGAACATACCTTGAGTTTAGGCAACACAGCAGGTCTCTCACCACGCTGCACATGAAATATAATAACGAAAGAAGTTATAAACACTGTAATCCCACAATACAGAAATATGAAGAGGAAAATATGTGACAACTGCTTACGCTCGCATCTGCCTGCTTACTGTGTTTGCCTGGCTGCAAAGACACACTACACAGGCTGTTGTATCAGGTCTGTATGCTTGACTGGCAGGCAAAATCATGCCTAGCTGGAATACACAACAAAAGCACCATAAATAAATAATGCACTTTAAAAAAGAATATAGCCTTAAGCCATCTGATACCATCTGATTAGAACAGCCAAATGCTGTTTTTAAAAGGGGGGGGGGGGGAGGAGGAGGAATACAAGCATGAAACACAGATTGCACCTTCAAATCCCTGATGGCATCACGCTTCTTTGTTCTGCTAAGAAAAATTAACCTCAATCTCGGCTCAAGGTCCCCCGATTGATTATCATAGTCATTTAAATACTGTAATCTCATTTTCAGCATCAGGGAAAGGGAGCGAAAAGAAGAAAAAGAGAAAGAGGTGGGGAAGCGAGGGGGAGAGAAAGAGAAAACAGAATAAATTATCTGACAAAAGGAAAAAAGGGCCTTTCTGCTTACGGAGCCTATTTCAGATCCTTCCACTTGATTGGAAAAGTTGATGAAGTTTAAATGAAGCAGAATTAGAGGCTCAGGCCACTGAGTATTGACAGGGGCCCATGGAAGAATGTGCAATTCAATAGGCCTGATTTCTGTGGAAAACAGGGGAAAGGCCTAAATGGTATAATCTTCAATCAAATCTAACATCGACACTGACAAGGCAGGGTAATGAGATAGGCCAGATCAGGCATGTTGGTTAAAGAAATTAATCCCTCTCGCTGCACCAAGAGTTCAGCTTTGATGCCTATTGTATAGACCCCCGTCCCAGCCTATCTAAATGCTAACTAACCACGAGTGTGATCTGGGACTGTGCTTTTCATTGCTGAGGCTAATCTGATAACAATTTTAGCTCCCTGCTTATGGCGGCAGAGGTAGCAGGAGCCTCTCACCGTGGCACCACGGCAAGGGAGGAGAGGGGCAGAGTGTGGGGATGGAGGAAGCCACGTTTCGGCGTGTATCAGAGCTTTAACACACTGTAGTACATGGTGATTAGTGTCATTACAGTCTACTCCTGACCAGCTGATTGGGATCTCCTGGGAACTACAGAAGCACCCAGGCAGCGAGCAGGAGGGTGATAGAGAGGGAATGTAAAGGGACATTGGGAAGTTGAAAAGCATGCTGCAAACAAAGGGGCTCTTCTACCTGGCGAGCAGACTGAAGCTTGTGATTAAAACCATCTTCATTTTTCAGGCTAGTTTACTCTTCATGAAGCAATATGAGGTTCATGGTGTTTGCTTTTCTGATTTCCCCTCCCCTTCCAGGCTGGAAGTTACACTATTATTTTTAATCAGGTTTCACTTGTAAGATTTTTAGGCACAAACCCCACGTTGGTTTGCTTAAAAATAATCAAACTAGAGATATTTCCCTTGATATTGAAGTTTTTCTTGAAGGCTGTTTTGGAAATGTAGTAATAGGCTCCTTATCCATGTTACTTAAAATAAATGTGAGCAGAAAAGTCAGTGTTAATTTATTTTATACAAATGGTTAAAGAAAATATCCCCAGAATTGCAGGTTCTATCTAATCTGTACAATGTGAGCAGCCAAGCAAGAGCAAAACAATCCCTGCAAGATGACAAAGGCTTCACAAATTCAATAATTAAGCATAAGAGTATCTCTAAGAATTTGCATGGAAAGCAATGTGCCCTTGGGGAAAGTCTGGCTGAAAACTTGCAGAATTGTGGAACTGGAAACACTGGTCCTTGTGATTGCTGTGAATGTGCTTCATTTGCTTTATATTCTGCTGGGCAGCACTCAGAAAGAAGGGAAATATTGTGGCAAAGGTTAAAAATTAAGAGCTTTTTGCCTTTTCTTTGGGCACCTGCCCACTGCTTGCCTGCCCAATGCCGTCCTGTCCAGGACAGCCCTTACTGAGCCTCCACCAGCTTCCCCTCTATGCGCAGGACATTTTGTTGTGCCTTTTCCAGAGAAGAAAAGGATGTTTAGTGTTGGTAGAATGGGAAGCAAAGACAGAGAGGAAATAAGGCAGAGAGGAAATAAGGCAGAGGTATTCCTGTGCTCTTACAAGTTTTAGCTGGGTCTCTGGTGCTGTCAAGGTTCAGTATCCCTAGAGAAGGGTTTGTGGATAAGGGCAAAAGGTATCAGCATTTGGAATATCCCTGACTTTCTGCATGGTGTCTTCGATTTGAATTAGTGTGAAAATCATCTCTAGGATTAACGTGGTTTGGGGCCAATGCCATAAATTGGTATTGGCTCTCCCCCAAAGTTTCTTAAATCTTTTAGACAATAAAGCCTGAGTTTTAGGTGCATCATAAAAATTTACAGCCTGCTGCAGCTCTGGATGCACTGTGAGTGCATGGACCCATTTGTTCATTTTATTTTTTCCCCTTTTCAGTCTATGTTCTCTTGTCCTTTGGCTGAATTTCTGCTTTTACATCCCCAACAACTCAAGCAAGTGGCTGTACAGATTCTCTGCTATGACAACGATGCTATTAGGGTCATAATGCAACAATTTGGTCTAACGGTTATCATTGTGCTGGCTGACTTCAATAATGCACTTTTAAATCAAAGGGCCTTTGAAGCTTTATTTCCATTGTATTAGACAAATAAACAGAAGATTTTCTCGAACATAAAAGGCATTCACCTTGTAATGTTTCAGGGCTTATTAGTCTCACCAATTTGCATTGTTTTGTTCACATAAAGGATCAAAATGCCCTTTTGCTTGCTTTTACATACTGCCTGCTGATCATGGGGGTGAGCAGCTTTCAGTGCCCGGTGCTGCTGGGGCTGTCCCTCTGCCTGCTGAATCACGGCTGGCAGCTCGTAGCCTAAGTCCTGTCTTCAAATAAACAGAAGAACCTCACGCACACTTTCATTCATGCAGAATGTTTATTTGCCTCTTGGAAATGCCTTATTTATTTAGTGGTGTCTGTGCAAAATATGGGAGGGCACTAAAGCTCATAAGGAGTTTAATTTTTAGTCTACCAAATAATTCATTTAAAATCTTAAATGAGTTCATGCTGAGAAGAAAACCCTTAGAAGTCAGAGCATTGGAAAAACAAAGCTCAGAACCAAACCTAATGATTATTTGACTAACCAGCCCTTCATTATCTTATTTCTCTAATGAATTCTTGAGCTGTACTGTATAGACATTTCAGAATATGTTTTTAAAAGCACAACACTGGCCCTAGATTGCAAAAATATAATAGTAGTAGTGATATAATAATAATAGTAATAAGCACCCAAAATGCTGCATAAACACTAATTAATCCTCAGCATCCCCAAGCAGCAAGCACAGGAGGCAGGATGCTCAGCACATGGAGTGATTTGAGGTAAACAGTATAATTAACATCAAATAGAGACAACCCTTTCCAAATACAGCTCACAGTACTTGTGGCTACGCTGCTCTGTCTTACAGGGGTTATTCACTAGAGCCAGATAGGCTAAAAATCTAGTCCCCAGTCAAGTTTTCAATAGATGCATTGATTATAAACAGCTAAGAGCAGGTATCAGGAGAGGGAATGGAGTTATTTAAATCAACAAGCTAACAACTGAAGAAAGTTATCCCAATGCCTTAGAAGCTTCTCGTAGGGCTGTGATGCTGTCAGTGGAGTTTGCTACACCTGGGGCTCTTGGTCAACATGGAAGTGACTGGGATCTCAGGCTGTGCCTGAACCCACAAAGCACTCGATGAGAGCAGAGGTCTGCTGCAGTGACAATGAAGACTGTAGGGACTGGTACACTCAGAGCATAAGTGCTCTATGGAGAAGGAATGATTTTGCTCTCTGTCAGCCCCAGCTGTCACAGAGACACTACACCTGCAAGGTTCCCATAGCTCATAGCTAGTCACTGTCTGAGCATTCAGTGATGGGTATGTATATAAGGAAGCCTTTATTTTATCATCTTCCCTTCCTGTGCAGGTTAGCAGTCCTTGCAGAAAGATGGATGAGCATTATAAGGGTGAGTGGTGTTTCTTGGCTTTGCCCTGAGAGAGGGCTTGGTGAGGTGAGAGCACGAGCCCAAGTTTACCTTGGCTTTTTAGTGTGCTAAAGAAGATGAGTGAATTTGGAGGGAAGGTTTAAAAAATATAGAAAGGTGAGGGTTAAAGGATCAAACACTGAGCATAACATTCAATGTAAAGGCCTTATGATAGCCACAGTGCAGGTCCATTAATAACAGCCCCAAGTCCTCTGATGGAAAACCTGCCCTTTCAGTACTTACTGTTGCAAGAGATGTTTATGTAATTTAAAACTCAGAGCTATAATATACTTGTTCACACAGTGCATTTGCCCATGTTTATCTTGCAAAGAGCTTTGGGGTTTTGTCATGATGTGACACAATTTTAGTTCGGTAAAATGGCTCTACTTGCTTTTCTTAACTGTCCTTCCTACAGATTGTTCAGGAAACCAAAATGATTTTACAACAACTCCAAGCAGCTCCTTGCTCACTGATAAGTCTGACAGCTTAGAAATACTTCATGATAAGGCTCAATAGGCATGAAAGGAAAAAGGACGAATTGGTGAGTGATTTCTGACTTTACTTGGTACCTGTGTAGTTAGTGGAGTCGCATGGCCACCCAGCTGGTGCCCTGTGGTCCCCCACACTAAGCTGCTCTCCCTGGCTATGGAGCAGGCTCTCCTGTGTGTCCTCTTCCTCCACTGAGAAGGGCGGTTCATCCTCCCTGGCCTAGCTAATTCTTCCTTTGCTGTGATTGCCAAAACTGAGGCTACCAGTGTGCCCATTCCTTTTTTTGAGGTTTTTCATCCTATATTCTTCTTCAGGAGATGGTAACTGCTGAATTTTTATTGCCTCAGTCCTGTAGCTTTATTATTTCCAATCTTTTTGGGAAAAAAAGAAAAACATCCAGCCCTCAGGGCTGGAGAGAAAAGCTTAGGAAAATGAATCCTAAATGACCTAGCATTCAGGCCAATAAAAAGAGCCTGGCATCAGTTGTCATGTAAATAATACGCTTCTAAAACAGATATTAGGTGTTCCAGTAGTGCTGTAAACTTCAGTTTGTTAAACCTGTTTCTCCTGCAGCGTGGGTGACTGGGATTGAAACTTGGTGGCAGCCTTTCATGGCCCACAAAGCACTATCCCCATCCTCCTCCTCCTCAGAACTGCCAGTTCTGAAATAACTTTTTAATGTTGAATTCTGGGGCTGTGTAGGCAAGTTGGTGCCTCTTGGCTTTGAAGGAGATACATGGAAAGCAGTCCATTATGTTCTGTGTGTCCCCTGGCTGCTCTTTGACAGTAAGCGGATGCTTTGGCACATGGGTTTGGCATTTTTACCTTCATGCACCAGGGCTATGTCCAGCTCCAGGCTGGTGACACAATGACTTTGGCAGTGATATGTTAAACTTAATAAGGGCACATTATCCAAAAAATGTTAATATAAATTAAATCAAACTGGTGTTGGCCACCTTTTTTGGAGTGTCTGTCAGGCATGCTGGGGGTTAAGGGATGGTGAATTTTCCTGCCCAGAGCTGGCTTAGTTTTGTAAAGCAGTAGTTTTAACTTTGTACTGGGAGAAATGCTTGGCTAAGGCATAACTGGTAAAAGCAAACTACCCAAAAATATTTTGCTCAGATTTCTACTGGCATCAGTAGATTAAGTAGTTTCCCCAGTTTATTTCCTCAGTGTTTCCTGCAAGCAAATATGGATTGATAAACTAAATTAATTCCTTGATTAACCATATCATATTCTACCAGTGAAAAATAGAGCTTTCATCCCTAGAAATCTTTATGTGAAAAAGATAGCTGGCATGTGTGGACGCATCCTGGTGGAATGATGGGGCTGGGCAGAGCTGAGGCAGGAGGGTCAGCCAGAAATGAAGGCAGTCGTCTGTGCAGTGGTCTCTGTTCGCATGTGATGCCTCATTTAGAAGATATGTGAGAGAACTGGGAGAGAACTTAGGGGATCCTGTTGTTAGCTGCCTCAAAGTAGGAGCTCTGTCATGCTTGCATTAGGGTTTTGGGGACTGAATGCCAGTTGGAAGGAAGATCAGGGACTAAGTGTCCCATCCATCACTACTGGGCCTCAGGTTCTTGTGTACTTGCTGTCTGGTGAACCTTCACAACAGCTGGTGGAGCTGTGCTTCCCTCAGTGCCTGTCCATGGCTGCCAGAAGCACTTGTCCAAGCAGCAGTTGTCTCAAAACCTTTTGTCCCTTTCTTCTAAATCTTCTTTGTGGCCCTGGTTTTCAGGTGGCCCTGCACAGTGTGAGGGTTGGGACCTGCTGGCCATCTTCTTTGGCAACTCTGTCCAAAAATGTCTGGTCCCCAGGACTCTCCTGAGATGGGAAGAAGTCCCAAACTGCAGCTGGAAGCATGAAGAGGAGATGAGGCAGAGGGCTGATGCTGTGTGTATGCCACTACTAGTCCTAGTGAGTAGGTCTGGCTGAGGGTCAGTGCTTATCCAGTAAACTATCATCCTGTCACTGTGTCATCCTGGCAGTGATACATTCAGCATGAATGCACTGAGGGAAGGCAGCTGGCAGGAGATCTGGAGTTTGCTCCACAAACTTTACAACCTAACTTACAATAAGGTGAAATTACCCCTGGTTTGAAGAGTAAAAGCATCTCTGTTATTAGCTCTGTTACTCTGTGCTGAAGGATTGCACTAGGTGGATACAGATCTTTCTGCATCCCTCTAGGCTAGCTTACAGTGAAGGACACCTGCTGCAAGGAAGCCCTGAGAGAACACAAGTTTTCCAAAATGCTAAAATTTAACACTACTCTTTCTCAAAACTTGCTCAATCTTTAGATTCACTTGGCCAGATAGAAATCCAGATTGGGTCTTATTAAAACAGCCTGTGATTTATAACTGTTCAGAATTCCCACTACCAGGATGGCTCTGCAAGAGTTACACTGAGAAAAAACTCAAGCTCTAAAGCTGAAGGGAGAAGACATCAGCTGGGCACTGGGGACAGACAGTGCTTGACCAAATGCTCCCAGTCCAGATGGGCAGAACTTCCACATCAATCAGTGTAATCTTAATGACCACAAATAATCTACCTGCAACACAGACACTACGGGAGAGGAGCTGCCCTTCTTAGGATTACACTAGTGTTGTATCTGTAGACCTGGGATTTACAGCACTGATGGATGGTTTATGCCTATTTTAACTTAAGGAATGTAAATGCATCGTGAAAATAAGCAGGATCAACCCAACCTCTGCAATTGTGCCTTCACATACCAGGAATGCCATATAATGATATACTCTTCTGATTCATATTCATGCCTCACCTAAAGATGTATTTACCAGCACACTTTCTAAGAAGCAGTTTGGAGGGCTGGGGAAGACGTGAGGCTGCCTCCTCCACCCTGAGGAGCTTTGACTACATCTGCCCACAGCAGCTGTTTGGCGGGAAGGGGTAACAATGCACAGGTAGGTGAGGAAATCTCACCCTGATCCCACTTCTAAGCAAAGATCCTGCAATTTCCTATCAGAGCATCCGGGGAAAAGAAAGTACAAGTTGTGGATTTGAAACGTGAAGCTGCTTTTGGTTTATGATCAAGCCCCACTTTTTTCTTTGCCTTCCCAATAAAATTTCAAATTTTAGAGTTTCACAGGCTAAAAATAAAAATAAGAAAATCAGTATTGCAAGACTCAAATTTTCTGTGATATTCCGAAAATTTACGTCTGAATTCCAAACCTGCCGCTACCGGGCTAGCAAGGGAACTGGAGTTAAAGTACCACTGTACATAGTAAATGTACATGGTACTAATAAATGTCACCGCTGGTTGCGGTGGGAAACCAGCGCTCTGAGCGAAGCTGCCTGCCCTCCCCCGGACAACAGCGAAAGCGCAGCCGGTGGAACCGCTCGGTGCCAGCCGCGGGCTGCAGCCGTCGTCCCGCAGCCGTCGTCCCTCTTTATCCGCACCGCTCCAGAGCCCAGATCCTGACCCCGAGCATCGGAGGGCTTCGCACCGGGCGGGCGGCGCGGCCGGAGGGGGGGAGAGACTGGGACGGGGAAACGCTGGTCGGGGCAAGAAGCCATTCTGCGAGTGCCATCCAGGGGACGAGAGCTGTACTTCAGCTGCGGCTGGAGGGGGATGCGGGACTCCAGAGCGGGCAGGGGTAGAGAGAAACCTTCTGTGGGTGTCGGTTTGGAGTGAAATACCTGCCTGAGGCTTTCCAAGTCCCGCCCAGAGCTCAGCCTATCCACGGGACTGGGGTACAGTGGGGTTGGTAAGGTGAGAAGTGTCAGGGGTTTATGAACGGATCGTAACCTCCACAGCCGGTCTATAAATCCGAATATAGGGGTCAGGGTTTGAGTCCCACCCCGGAACCCCTCCGCTGGGGTGGGTGACAGAGGGGTTTGAAAACCCGCCCCACGCTGCCGCCGGTCTCCAGCCGGGGTCTACCGGGTACTTAACGGTGAGCAACCACGGAGCTTCTCGAGGAGGAGCCGCGAGGAAGCGCGATTTTCCCTCCTTGCCATATAAGTTAATAGGGGGAAACCCTCTGCTTTCAGCTGCTGTCACTCCCCACGTGCTTTAGCAGGCAACTTTTGCACTGTTCGCCTGCGGTGCAAGGGGCTGCCAGCGGGACCGTGACCCGCCCCCCGCTCCATCCTCCGGGGCCCCGTCCGCCGCTACCGCTGAGGTGTGGGTAGTACCCGGGCAGAGAGCGGGGCCGGTGGGGAGGGACCGTGTGTCTCACCTTGATGATGAGCGGGTTGCACAACATGCTGTCCCGGGCCACCCCCAGCCGCTCGTTCTCGCTGCCGGGCTCCACCTCAGCCAGGGTCAGCGGTCTCCGCGGGGCAGCCCCCTTGCCGACCGCCATGTCGTTGCCAGGGTCGCCCCGCACCGTGGTGGGGGGAGCAGGGGCTGAGGCAGGCGTTGTGGCCGTGGCCATGGCACTGGTCAAGGCCGTGTCTGTGGCAGCGGAGCCGGGATTGTTGAGCAGCGGATCCCCAGCTCCAGCCCGACAGCACTGGGGGGGGAGAGGGGGAATGGCGGTGCCGCGTCTCCTAGCAACCACCGTCCGACGCCACTGGTCCGTCACTTTGCTAGGTCCGGCTGGGAACGCTTCCTCTGCTGTGGCGGGAGGGTGGAACGGAGAGGCCAGCAGCAGGGTGCAGTGGGAGCAGTGTTAAGGTGGGATTACCGGGAGCGCTGGCGGCGTGGAGGTGCTTTGCTATCGTTATCTGGCGGGCGGAGGCCGGGAGGGTCTGCACCGGGGCGGAAGCGCCTTAGGGCCTTTAGGGGCTGCGGTTCGCCCGCCTCGGTTCACCTCGGTGCCACACAGAGGCCTGTGGTGGTTGTTCCGTGTGCCTCCCTCGTCCTCGGTACTTCGGATAAGAGGCGGAGGGGAGGTGCTTTGCTATCGTTATCTGGCGGGCGGAGGCCGGGAGGGTCTGCACCGGGGCGGAAGCGCCTTAGGGCCTT